>JAJKFI010000083.1:2414418-2437563 GCA_029204185.1 Lerista edwardsae
CTCCCTGAGGCATCTGGTGGGCCACTGTGAGATACAGGAAGCTGGACTAGATGGGCCCTTGGCCTGGTCTACTGGGGCTGCTCCTATGTTCCTATGAGTATATGTCTGAAGAGCAGTGTGTGTACCTCAGAATGCTAGATACAGGGGATGTAGGCCTCTTGTTGTCTTGTGTGCTCCCTGAGGCATCTGGTGTGGGCCACTGTGAGATACAGGAAGTTGAACTCGATGGGCCCTTGTGTTCATATTTAAATGTTGTTTTTTTCCAAAAACTTGGCAACTTTGCACGTGCCATTTAGAAAGTGTCCAAATGTCACCAGTAGCATGCATGCTGTGGGTCGGACACCCCCGGCCTAGGAAAGCATCCAGCCCAGCCAGGTCATACGGCTGCAAACTCAGAAGCATATCCCTGAATCTGTGGGGTGTTGTTTTTTTTTCTCTTGGATTTCTTCTAGGCGAAAGACGCCAGTACTCAGACACCCGTCCTGAATGTGCCCTACTCCGCCGCCAGTCCAGATTCGCAGTGGGGAGGCCAGACGGCCGCCTTGCTGGCCCCCACCACTTTCCCTCAGTCTCTCGTAGACCAACTGGACACTGTGCACGCCGAGGTCCAGAAGCTCTCGCAAGCGGTGCACCTGGTTCTGGAGCGCCAGTGTCGACTGGAGCGCCAGCAGCAGCAGCAGCAGCGCTTCCAGCAAGAGGTGCTTGTGACCCTGCAGCAGCTCAGCGCCACCATCGGCCACGGGGCAGTGGCCGGCAACCAGCCCTGCGCGCCCTACGGCAACATGGCTGACCCGTCCCCTCCTCTGCCCAACTTCAGCCACTTCAAGATGGAGCTCATCTGACCGAAGGTGGAGGAAACACGTTCTGTGGGTAGTCCAGAGCTACTTCCAGGCCGTCCGCCGATACGGAGCAGACACGCGGCCCTCGGTGCGCGCCAAGATGTCTGAGCTCTCAGCGTCCTCAGGAGGTTGCGGAGATCAGCATAATTCAGTCAGGGTGGTGGGGACTGAAGAGCGGATCTTCAAGGTTTTAGACAGCACCTAGATTTGAGTTCCTGGATAAGAGCTCCAGAAAAACATCTACTTCTGCTTCATTGACCACGCTAAAGCCTTTGATGGTGTGGATCACAACGAACTGGGGCAAGTTCTTGAAGAGATGGGAGTACCAGCCCACCAGGAAGTCAAGCCTGATTGCTCCCTGGAAGGACAAATACTGAAGCTGGAGCTCAAATACTTTTGGCCACCTCATGAGAAGAGAGGACTCTTTGGAAGGGGGCGGCAGAGGATGAGATGGTTAAAGAGTCAGACACGACTTAGCGACTGAACAACAACAAGATCTACTAGTAGCCTGGTTTCCCAGTAGCAATGTATGGCTGTGAAAGCTGGACCATAAGAAAGGCAGAGTGCTGAAGAATAGATGCTTTTGAACTATGGTGTTGGAGAAGACTCTTGAGAGTCCCCTGGACTGCAAGGAGACCCAATCGGGCACTCCTACAGGAAGTCAAGCCTGATTGCTCCCTGAAAGGACAATACTGAAGCTGAAGCTCAAATACTTTGCCCACCTCTTGAGAAGAGAGGACTCTTTAGAAAAGACCCTCCTGCTGGGAAAGATGGAAGGCCAAAGGAGAAGGGGGCGGCAGAGGATGAGATGGTTAGACAGTGTCAGCGAAGTGATGAACAAGAAATTGGGCGAACTCCGGAAGCTAGTGGAGGCCAGGGAGGCCTGGCGTGCTGTGGTCCAGGGGGTCGTGAAGAATCAGACACAACTTAGCGACTTAACAACAGCAAGTAGATTTGAGGTTTGTTAGGGTTTAAAAAAAAAACACCTTTCATCAATGCCATCTGTCCAGTGCCGATGCAGTTATGCCAATGGGGCTTGTGCTGCACCTTGCAGGGAGAGGGCTGTCACAGAAGCCTCCGCAAGGCAACCTCAGGGCTGCATTTACCGCTACATCGCTGCTGGAAAATTAGATAGGGTTGGGCCTTGAATAGTGGTGCCACTGGTACGGGAATCCTGTCCAGGCTGATTTGTCGGTGTATTGGAAAGGGGGCACTCGTGTGAAGGCACAATGCTGCCAGTACTGAGTCGGCTGCTTGGGTTGGGCTGGTCAGTATTGCAGGCACAGGCTGGCAGCAGCTCTGTAGCGTTTCAGAAAGTGGCGTTCTGCAGCCTGAAAACGCCAAGGATTTAAAAACAACTTGGGGCCACCTTCTTGCAAAGCAGGTGCGATCCCATGGAATTATAGTACAAGTAGGTCATAGTTTGTTGCCCACAGGTTGTGGTGGGGGGCCCTGGCTTTGGGTCACTGAAAAACCTTTTTGCTGGGGGGGGGTTCAGGGCAGGGGAGAGCCCTATATTTAACATGGGGTTCCTTCTTATCCATGCATGGAGAAACCTATCCCCAGCAGATAGGAAGGCATGCCTGCATGAGACAAGCCGATGTGTACCTTGCTAAGCTACTCTACTAAGATGAATCCCCCAATAAAATCCCCATTTTATTTCACTGCCCTCCACCTTTACTGTGGATAACTATCATAGGCTTGGGGAACCCTGACCTAGTAGTGCGTGGTCTGGCTTCACAGGCACGTTCCTCACTTGATGTCTGAATACTTTGGCTTATGCAGGGGGGGAGGCCTTTGGCGTGAAGTGCCTCAACCAGGGCAAAGCAAACGGGGCATTTAATTTGCAATGTTCCAATTTGTAAGATGTGATGTACAGGAATGACAGGATGTGTTATTTCCCATCCTCCAATTCCTTGCTTGGAATAAATGGTCTATTTCTGCAAATCATGTGCTTTGTGCTTTTGTATTTTTGAGTGGGGAGCCTTTGCCAGAATGCCTAGAATAGTCCAGTTCCTTTTTAAAGGCAAGTACCACGAAGGGCTTCTTTATACTTCCCAGTTCTGGTGCAGGATGATGACGCACAGCCTTCCACCAGCCTCAGGCTGTGTCCTCCATTGTGGTTATTACATCTCGTCTCCCTGGGTGCCTGGTGCTAAAATTAGGCGTTCGTTTCCAGTGCAAAGGATAGGATTGCATCCTAAATCTTACTAAACATAATGGGCTGGCGTCTGAGTAAGGTAAATAACACCATTTTCTAACACCTCTAGGTCTAATATATACACTGCTCAATTCTAGCAACAGCTACTAAGAAGTTGAAGCCAACTTTCATGACAACAGTTTAGAAGTCCCTGCACAGCTCCTAGCTTCTAGTGTTCTCCAACTCAGTTCCAGAAATTTGTGCTACCCCTGAGAAACTCCTTCAATCATGACTTCCATTCCAGTCTGCTGCCATTTCAAAGTGTTTATTGCCCCCCCTTCAGAACTGGGGGGGGGGAGGGACGGTGGAGAACATGATCCATGGCTTATTCTTTTCAAGGCCATGCCAATCGCAAGTTTACAGCAAGTCTTATTTTACATATACACGTTTTTAAAAAATACACAAATAAACTGGAATTGTTGCTTTAAAGAAAGCGGCAGATGCGGGGGGGGGGGGGCTAGAAGGAACAGCTAAAACATGTTTCCTTGAAGCTGCCCTCCAACAAGTTACAGCTTTGTCCTATTCAGTACTGTTTGCACTGAGCAGCTCACGCAGCCTGCTCTTTTGCAGCCCTTAAGAACATAAGAAGAGCCCTGCTGGATCAGGCCAAAGGCCCATCTAGTCCAGCTTTCTGTATCTCACAGCAGCCCACCAGGTGCCCCAGGGAGGCATGAGACAACAAGATGCTTGCATCCTGTTGCCACTCCCTTGCACCTGGTAACAGTAGCCCTCCACCTTTGTAAGGAGGTTGCACAATCCATCATGGCCTACAGCCCACGATGGACCTTTCCTCCAGAAATCCGTCCAATCCCCTCTTAAAGGCATCCAGACCAGATGCCATCACCACCTCCTGTGGCAAAGAGTTCACCCTTCTGGGTGATACCCAGGACTGAACCTGGGATTATCTGCCTAGGAGGAAAGTACATCTATGGTCCACTCCTTTTTCTACCAATGATGCAATAGAGCAACACTGGTAGAAATGCAATGCTGCTCTAGCGCATCATTGGTAGAAAATGGCTTAAAGCAAGTTGTTTGTTTCAAAGTAAAAGATGACCTTGGAGGATGGCTATGCCCAATGGAGTACAGGGCCACTTACCATAATGCTGTCAATTCTTTTGCGATTTGTAATTTGCCGCAAGGACTGTTCCCTGGGAGTTTCCACTCAGGCTCTAGCTTAGGCTGTGGAGACTGGACTCTTTCCTTTCCCATCTCAGCACCTGCCTTCCATAAGAACATAGGATGCCACCTTTTGCTGACTCAGCTCTACCACTGCTGCCTCTCATAGCTGACAAAGGAAGCTGCGCTTGGTCCACTTATCTCAGTATCATCTACACTGACTGGCAGCGGTTCTCCGGGGTTTCAGACAAGGACTGCCCAGTCCTATCAAGAAATAACCAAGAGTCAGCACTACCTTCCAAATGCAAAACAGGGCACTCTTTATCTCTCTTTCTCTGTGGCAAACTTGTTCCTCTTTGAATTCAGAAGTTTGCTTTGGCATAAGACAACATTGCTTCTGCCCAGAAAAAAGGCACAAATAACAGCTAGCAAGGCTAGGTTGGTGGGACGTGGTGGCGCAGCGGGTTAATCCGCTGCTGCTGGGCTTTCCGACCTGAAGGTTGGGAGTTCAAGACCGTGCGATGGAGTGAGCTCCCGTTGCTTGTCCCAGCTCCTGCCAACCTGGCAGAGCGAGAGCACCTAAAAATTGCAAGTAGATGAATAGGGACCACTTCAGTGGGAAGGCTACGGCGTATAGTCATGCCAGCCACATGACCACGGAAGCTTGTCCTCAGGACAAACGCCGGCTCTACAGGCTTAGAAATGGAGATGAGCACCATCCCCTACAGTCAGTCACGACTACACCATTCAGTCGTGGGGAAACCTTTACCTTTAAGGCTAGGTTAGTACTAGGATCAATTGGTATAACACTTTGATTATGCACAGCACTACACCTGTATTATACTTACAGGCACCGCGTAGCTTATGAAATTGTAGCCTGGTGTAGAGGGCAAAATGTTGCCCTGGAAGTGAGATCACAAGTGACAGAGTTGCATTTTTCTCCTTTTTGGGGGCCATCACTTTTGATAGAATGCAGTTATTACACTCTGATTTGTTTTATTGCATTCTGCATTAAATTCTGCATCAAATGGTATATAACATGATAGTAATATTCAAACATACCAAGGTTTTCATAATTTTGGCCACTAGTGTCAAGCTCAGCTTGTTGCCCCCCTAAAGCCAGGTGCAATTGCACACACCCCTATACTTCTGTAGCTACATCCCTGGTTACAGCAACTTAAGTTAGTGTTATCCCCATAATGCAGATGGGGAAAACTGAGGCTGAGAGAAGGCAACCTAGCGAGTTGATGGCAGAGACTAGAATCAAACGGGAAGTCCTGACTTGTTCAGTCATTTCACCACTGTGTGGCACCAGTTCTCTAAGCAGAAGTAACACATATGTGCTGGCCTGATGCTCTATTGTAAATCATGCGCGACTGGTTTTTTTTTGGGGGGGGGAAGGGGAGGCAGAAACCCACAGTTGAAGTTATTCAAGAAATGTAAGGGTGTCTGAGATGCTCTACAAGCAATCCATCAATGTCCAAGCAAATCGGTAAACATCACTGGGGTAAAAAGAATAAGTCTTGCTCATCACTAGGTAAAAGATGACAGTTTTTTAAAAAGTACAGGATTACATTTTCAGTGCATTTGTGCAAATGCCAGGTGGAAAAGGCACACTAGTGGTTTTCAGATCCTCACCAGCACCAGAAATAGCTTTTTCCTGGTAAGGCAGGTTCCTGTGGCAGCATCAACTGTCTGCCAGAATCTCACAACGGTCATTCATCTCAATGGTGGTATAATGCTGAGGCCTCCTGGAAAACAAAGGAAATTAAGTTACAGCCAGCTCTGGACAGCGACTAGGGAGCAATTGCTGACAGCAGGCTCCAGCCATACACAACCCTTCTCAGTTCTGCAGCCAAGAAGTTTGTGTACAAGAAGCAAGCAGGCAGCCTTGGTTTTACTTAGTATTGATTTTCTGTTATCACATCCTTCAAGAAGGCACACAGTATTCTCTTCTCCCCCATATTAGCTTCACCACAACCCTGCAAGTTGGGTTGAAAGATAGTGACTGCCACAAGATCACCCAGTGGACAACAGGAACTCAGGTGTGCCTGCTTGTTCGATTCTCTAATCACACTCTTCTTCAATAATCCAGATTGTAAATTCTTTGGGGCAGAGACTTACCTTCTCATGCTTGGCAAAAGCATCTCTCTCTCTCTCTCTCTCTCTCTCTCACACACACACACACACACACACACACACTTACTTTTTGCCTAAGAGCCAAAACAGTTGTTGGATTTCAAAAGCTTGGAATGAACTACTTCCCTTCTCTGGTCTCAAAAGTCTCCCTCCTCGCGCCCCCTTCTGGCTATTTTCAATCACACCCTCTAAAAATGTTATTGGATGGTGTACATCTTAGCACATGACCTCTTGAAATACTGCACAAATGGTGCATTAAAAACACAAACACACAAGAGCCCCCGAAATACAATTTGGAGAAAGGGATGTATCTGTACGCACATGAAATAGAGAGGTTGTTTGGGGCTGGCAAGTGAATAAGAAGTGAAGCGAAATACATGTGTTTGTGTGGACACAATCCAAGAGAGGCAGACATGGAGCTCCTTTTTCAGCTGACCAACAAAGAGTTTGAAGAATAGAACAGAAGAGGAACTGTGGGGAATAGAGAAGTCGGCTAGAGCGTCGCTGACACTGTAGTCTGCAACTTGTCTCTCCTCCAGCTTCCTTCTTCAAACCCAGGGAACAGGAGGGGACGAGCTGCAGCGCTGGTAGATGGTTTCAATCCTATACACTTACCTGGGAGAAACAGGGTCCCCATTGAGTCCCACTGAACTCAACGGGGCTTACTTCTGACTAGACATGCCTACCATTGTGCTATAAGGTGTAGGGTGTGTGTGTGTTGAAAACTGCCTCTTGGGCATTAACAACTGCCTTTTGGCAGTTAAAATATCAGAATAAAAACACAAAACACTGCATTTTGGTGTTTAAGATATTTTCCAAATATTAAAATAGACTACTTTTTCTAATTAGAATTAATACTGTGGCTGCATCTGGTGACACTATATCACCTGTATCATCTACCTAGTACACTTTTAAAGCATTTAAAAATAATAAAAATGAGAACTTGGATTGGGAATGTAGAATCAAAACCACATAGCACCACCATTTGCTATTTTAATCAAGAAATTTTGGAAAAAATACCACCAAAAACAGATCCCTAGCTCAGCGGCGTCCTTCCCCCGCCACAGGGGTGGGGAAGACGGCTAAACGGAGCGGTATGCAACAGGCGGGCTGCCGCTCACCTGTTCCTCCCGCCTAGCATTCCGGCTGCATGACGCCGCTGCCCTAGCTATAAGAGAAGCACCCTCACACAAATGGGAGCCTGAGGCACCTATCTCAGTTGACCTTGAGTATGAGCCAGCCCTGTTCTCAGCTTCCTTCATTTCTCATCCCCGCCCCCATCTTCATGGGCAGGATGAGAGCAGGCCCATGTTCTCAACCCTGAGGCAGTTTTAACTTTCTCAATACAGGGAAGAGATGAGGTTTTCCATGGATTCAAACTTCCTACAGGCAAGTGTGAAAAACCCTCTTGCAAGGAGATGAAAAAAATGAGAGTGAAGCAAAAGTGCTGAGAGAATACAGAACCTGAGTTCTGAGGAAGTACTACTAATAATCCAGGCCCCACAGATAATGCCCCACATGCTGACATTTTTCTTTTAGAGCCAGGAAGGATAAGATCTTGATGAGAAAGTTGCACAGAGGCAGATGCAAAATTTAGAACAGACCCCTGCTAACTGGGCAAGAGGCACTTTTCCAAGTGTGCGCCTCTTATATTTAGCAGGGGGAGAGTTAATGTCCCTCTTCACCCCTGCGCAGTGTCTTTCTAGTGGCTGTTGCTGGTGGTCTGCCCTTTTTTTTTTTTTTTAGATTATGAGCCCTTTTGGACAGGGAGCCATTTAACTTTATTATTATTATTACTAATTATAAGTAGGTCGGTGAATAATAAGATCTCTCTAATCCACGATTTAATCTTGGAGGAGAAAGCCGACCTGGTATGTATCACGGAGACCTGGCTGGATGAGCTGGGAGGGGTCAATCTTTCCCAGATTTGTCCGCCAGGTTTCCGGGTACTTCAGCAGCCACGACTACAGGGGCGGGGAGGTGGGGTTGCGATGGTCTATCGAGATTCCATCCGTCTCACCAGATACCCTGTTCAGCAATCCACGGGGTTTGAGTGCCTTCGCGTTGTGTTGGAGGGGCGAGACAGAACAGGGATTCTGTTGGTGTACCGCCCGCCTTGCTGCCCAGCAGTTTCCCTGCCTGAGCTGACGGAGTTGGTCTCGAGCGTGGTGTTGGAGTCCCCCCGCCTATTGGTGTTGGGGGACTTTAATGTCCATGCCGAGGCCCCGGGAACAGCTGCGGCTCAGGATTTCATGGCCTCCATGGCAACCATGGGTCTGTCTCAAAGAATATCTGCCCCGACGCATGATGCGGGACACACGCTGGACCTGGTGTTTACTGCGGGGCAGGTTGATGGTGATCTGGATGTGGAGGAGATTAAGATCACTCCTTTGTCATGGACAGATCACTGTCTGGTGGGATTTAGGCTCGTTGCAACTTCTCACCTCTGCAATGGCGGGGGATCGCACTTTATGATCCGCCCTCGGAGGCTGATGGATCCAAATGGATTCCTGAGGGCTCTGGGGGATTTTCCTGTTGCCAGAGTTGGAGATTCATCTGGTGCCCTGGTCGACCTCTGGAATACGGAGATGTCCAGGGCCCTGGATGAGATCGCTCCTGAGCGTCTCCTGTCCAGTCGCAGAATCAGAGCGGCTCCTTGGTTCTCTGAGGAGCTGCGAATGATGAAGCGGCAGGGCAGACGACTAGAGCGTCGGTGGCGAAAAACTCGTGCCGAATCTGACCGGACACGGGCTAGGGCCCAGTTAAAAGCTTACTCTAGGGCAGTGGTGGCGGCCAAGAGGGCACACTTCTCTGCCACCATTGCGTCTGCAGAGAACCGTCCGGCTGAGCTCTTCCGTGTGGTCCGTAGTCTTTTACATCTCGCCCCCCCTACTGGTGGGGAGGAGCACACGGAGGCTCGCTGTGACGAGTTCGCAAAACATTTTGCAGACAAGGTCGATCAGATTCGGCATGACTTGGACGCTGCTGTGGGCATATCTAGTGATGTCCCTGGGGAACCTGTCTATCCTACCATTTGGGATTCTTTTCAGCTTGTAGAGCCTGAGGATGTGGACAGGATTCTCTGGAGTGTGAGACCTGCTGCTTGCCCGCTCGACCCTTGCCCGGCATGGCTAATTAGAGCCGCCCGGGGAGGGCTGGCCGAGTGGACGGGGAGGGTGGTGAATTCATCTCTGAGGGAGGGGGTGCTCCCGCCTGCTTTGAAGCAGGCGATGGTTCGCCCCCTTCTGAAGAAGCCCTCCCTGGATCCCACAAATTTAAACAACTTCCGGCCAGTCTCAAATATCCCATTTCTGGGCAAGGTGATTGAGCGGGTGGTGGCGTCCCAGCTTCAGAGGGTACTGGAGGAAACGGATTATCTGGACCCATTCCAATCTGGCTTTAGGCCGGGGTTCGGGACGGAGACTGCCTTGGTCGCCTTGGTGGATGACCTTCGCCGGGGGATGGACAGGGGAAGTGCGACCCTGTTAGTCCTGCTGGACCTCTCAGCGGCTTTCGACACCATCGACCATGGTGTCCTTCTGGGTCGGCTGGCCGGGTTGGGGCTTGGGGGCACTGTTTTGAAGTGGTTCCGCTCCTTCCTGGCTGACAGATCCCAGAAGGTGGTGCTGGGGGATGCTTGTTCGGCACCCCGACCTCTTAGGTTTGGGGTGCCGCAAGGTTCCATCTTATCCCCCATGCTGTTTAACATCTACATGAAACCGCTGGGAGAGGTCATCCGGGGGTTTGGAGTGGGGTGCCATCAATATGCTGATGACACCCAACTTTATCTCTCCTTTCCCCCTGATTCTGAGGAGGCGGTTGAGGTTCTGGATCGCTGTCTGGAGGCAGTTGGGGGCTGGATGTGGGCGAACAAGCTGAAATTAAATCCGGATAAGACAGAAGTGCTTTTGGTTCGGAAATCCACAGCTCGGGTATTGGACTATCGTCCTGCTCTGAATGGGGTTGCACTTCCTCTGAAGGAGCAGGTTCGCAGCTTGGGGGTTCTCCTGGATCCACAGCTACACCTGGAGTCCCAGGTGGCGGCGGTGGCCAGGGGAGCCTTTGCTCAGCTTCGGCTGATTCGCCAGCTGCGGCCGTACCTGAGCTGTGCGGACCTGGCCACAGTAACCCATGCCCTAGTGACATCTAGATTAGATTATTGCAATGCGCTCTACGTGGGGCTGCCTTTGAAGACGGTCCGGAAATTACAACTAGTACAGAACGCGGCGGCTCGGGTGGTTGCTGGGGCACGTCGGTTTGACTCTGTCGAGCCGTTGCTCCGGCGGCTACACTGGCTGCCGGTTCTGTTCCGGGCCCAATTCAAGGTGCTAGTTTTGACTTTTAAAGCCCTTTACGGCTCGGGTCCGGGGTATTTGAGGGACCGCCTCCTTCCATATAATCCAACCCGTACTCTGAGATCATCTGGGGGGGCCCTTTTGACTGTGCCGCCACCAGGAGAAGTGAGAGGGGCGGCGGCCAGGAAGAGGGCCTTTTCGGTGGTGGCCCCCCAACTTTGGAATACCCTCCCCTTCGAATTGAGAACAGCCCCCTCTTTGTTAACTTTTCGGCGGGGGTTGAAGACCTTTTTATTTCAAAAAGCTTTTTAACTGTTGACAGGTTGGCTGGTTGGCTGGCTGGTTATACTTTTATATTTTATGATCCACATGGCTTGTTTTAAACTTTGTTGTTTAATTTTTTGTTTTATTGTATTTTAATATTGTTTAAATTGTTTTTAATGTTGTTTTTATATTTTTTATTGTTGTAAATGCCGCCTTGAGTGCCTCGGGCAATAGGCGGGGTATAAATTCAATTAATAATAATAATAATAATAATAATAATAATAATAATAATAATAATTGCCTGTAAACCGCTTTGTGAACTTCATGTTGAAAAGCGGTATATAAGTACCGATTGATTGATTGATTGATTGATTGATTGATTGATTCTCCATGCCAAAGACATGCCCATGCCAATCTCCATGCCAAAGAGGCTCAGCAGGGAAGGGGAATGCTCTCAAATGGAATGAAAAACATGAGTCAGCAATAGCTCTGGGGTTTTTGCCACTTCCCACTGCCAACATGCTGCTGACTTCTGCAATTCTTGATCCACCCTCCCTGCCAGTCTCCTCTGGGGCAGTAGAATGATGGCACAATCCTAACCTGGAGTTAGGCCAGCACAATTAGGCTAGCAAAGTTTGGCTGGCACAAGGGACACCGTCAAGTATGTTTGGACCACTCCAGCACACAGACGTGCACCATCCTCCCTGACTCCGAGAGTGGCCCAAACGCGCTTTACTGTGGCTCTTGTGCTGGCCAAACTTTGCTGGCCTAACTGTGCCGCCTTAACTCCAGGTTAGGATTGTGCTCTAAGAGTTACAGCCTCTCACTTGCTCTCCCAAGAGAGTGGCTGAGCAATACGGGAATCAAAATGACTCTGGGTGAGCACTTAAAAGATTGGCACTGCCCAATCTAGCTGGATCCTGGCACTGGGCACAAACCAAAAAGCAGAATGTTGAAGACCGGCAGTCATTAACCTTACCTTTTGATGCAATAAAAAACAACACTGATTAACATCAAGGCAGCTGAGATGGACCCTAGGATAAGGAGAGCAACCTCCCAGGTCTGAAATGAAGCTGCCAAAGAAAGAGAGAGAGAACAGCACTGATCACTGTTTTGGGGGTTAGGCTCCCTTCACTTTGGAGAAATCCTTTTGAGGAGATCGTAAATGAGGCAAGGTGGCCAAGGAACTACCGCAGTCCTACTATTCACTGTTCCTTACCTAGAAACGAAATTTGATGCTGCTACCAACTGAGAGCGCAATCTTAACCTGGAGTTAGGCCGGCACAGTAAGGCCAGCAAAGTTTGGCCAGCACAAGGGCCACCGTAAAGTATGCTTGGACCACTCTCAGCATCAGAGAGGCCAGCACAGACGTCCAAATACACTTTAAAGTGGCCCTTGTGCCAGCGTTGTGCCGGCCTAACTCCAGGTTAGGATTGCACCTGAAGTCAGTCTGCTGGCCAATTGCATTGTCCAATTTGGACCAGCAGAAGCTCTCCAGGTTTCAGAAAGGGATTTTACCCAAGACATGTCAAGGATAGAACTTGGGGCATTCTCCAGGCAAAAAAAAAAGGAGGTTCTACTATCAAGCCCTCCCAAAAGCCTTGTTTAGCCAAAATGATTCCTGGGTTGGGGCACCTCCCTTATGAGGGCAGGCTGCAGCATTTGCAGCTCTTCAGTCTAGAAAAAAGGCGCCTCAGGGGAACATGATTGAGATGTACACAATTATTCATGGGATGGATAAAGTAGATAGAGGGATGTTCTTTTTCCCACTTTTACAATACCAGAACCAGGGGTTGTTGTTCAGCGGCTAAGTCGTGTCTGACTCTTCGCGACCCCATGGACCACAGCACACCAGGCCTCCTTGTCCTCCACTAGCTTCTGGAGTTCGCCCAATTGCATGTTCATCGCTTCGGTGACACTGTCTAACCATCTCATCCTCTGCCGCCCCCTTCTCCTTTGGCCTTCCATCTTTCCCAGCATGAGGGTCTTTTCTAAAGAGTCCTCTCTTCTCATGAGGTGGCCAAACTATTTGAGCTTCAGCTTCAGTATTGTCCTTCCAGGGAGCAATCAGGCTTGACTTCCTGGAGGATTGCCCGATTGGATCTCCTTGCAGTCCAGGGGACTCTCATGAGTCTTCTCCCACACCATAATTCAAAAGCATCTATTCTTCGGTGCTCTGTCTTTCTTATGGTCCAGCTCTCACAGCCATACATTGCTAAGGGGACATCCACTGAACCAGGGGATATCCACTAAAATGGAGTGTTGGGAGAGTTAGAAAGGATAAAAGGAAATACTTCTTTACCCAGCGGGTAATTAATCTGTGGAACTCCTTGCCACAGGAGCTGGTGATGGTGTCTGGTCTAGGTGCCTTTAAAAAGGGACTGAACAGATTTCTGGAGGGGAAAAAAATCAATCGCAGGCTACAGGCCCTGATGGTAAACTTTAGAAGAAAATTATCTCAGAATGCAAGGGAGTGGCAACAAGATGCAGGCATCTCGTTGTCTTGGTGCTCCCTGAGGCATCTGGTGGGCCACTGTGAGATGCAGGAAGCTGGACTAGATGGGCCTTTGGCCTGATCCAGCAGGGCTTGTCTTATGTCTTAACCGTGCAGTGAAGCCTTAGAGGGAGCATCACCCTTCATTGCAAGGATGTTGCCCAGTCCTGTTGCTAATTCCTTTTACCTTGCCCCACAAAACCTATCAGCCTCTCTAGCCATGTGCTGGATAGCTCACCTTCAGCCTTCAAAGGTTTATTTACGGGCGACGGGCATGCTGCATTTGTCCTGAAGAGCCTGCCATCCACAGCAAACAGGTGGGAACTTGCAGAGAAGTTCTCCTGCCACTTGGTAAGAATCTGCCGCTGTTCAGGTGACCTGGCCCACACCTGGCCAGAGAGCTTCAGGGTGGAATTGAAGCAGGTGAAATTAAGTCCTGTGGAAAGACAAAGAGAGGGGATGGGATAGGCAAGGCTGATTCAGTTCAGAAGCACAGCAAAAGAGGAGGAGGTTCACAAACCAGGCCTGAAACGGTCAGAGGAATATGTGAATTGATTCATGTTGATTATGACTGGTTCAACTGGTTATGAATTGATTACAAAAATGCATGCCAAGTGGTTTACACTGAGGTCTCCCTCCCAGAGCTATCGGAAACAGGCAGTTGCAAAACCTTATGGGTACCCTTAAGTATGTTTGATACTGACCGTGAAGATAGCATGGGCAAATGCCACAGGAGCAGCTCTCCTCCATGGACTCGGCTAATGCTCTCTGGAGACTACCCAGCGTCAATGAAATTTGAGACCCCAAGGAACAATCTAGAACAACAACAACAACAACGCTTCAGAGATGGGCAGTTTACCAGTGTTACCATTAAAGGGTTAACATATTAAGAGCACAATCCTAACCTGGAGTTAGGCTGGCACAGTTGGGCCAGCAAGGTTTAGCAGGCACAAGGTACACCGTCAAGTATGTCTGGACCACTCTCAGAGTCAGAGAGGCCAGCACACAGACGCGCGCCACCCCCCTGACTCTGAGAGTGGTCCAAACGCCACTCCCTTGTATCTGGCATTCTGAGGTAAATTTCTGAGGTAACATTCTGAGGTAAATATGAGGTAAATATAGCAAAGTCTGGCCAGCACAAGGTACACCGTAAAGTATGTTTGGACCACTCTCAGAGTCAGAGAGGCCAGCAATAGACGCGTGCCATCCTCCCTGACTCCGAGAGTGCTCCAAACGCCACTCCCTTGTATCTGGCATTCTGAGGTAAATTTCTGAGGTAAAATTCTGAGATAAATATGAGGTCAATAAAGCAAAGTCTGGCCAGCACAAGGGACGCCATAAAGTATGTTTGGACCACTCTCTGAGTCAGAGAGGCCAGCACACAGACATGCGCCATCCCCCCCTTGACTCTGAGAGTGGTCCAAGTGCACTTTACAGTGTCCCTTGCGCAGGCCAAACTTTGCTGGCCTAACTCCAAGTTAGGGTTGTGCTCTAAATGTTGCTAAGAGTCCCAATGCTCTTTTTTTGTAAATTTATTGTGCTTGTTCTTATGTATTTTTTTGTTTTATGCAAGTCATTTAATCAAGCGGGTTGCAGTAAGAACCACATTCAATAAACTTACTGGTTGTCAGCAGGCACATTCCAAGATCCACAGAGAGGGACTCCTTAGGGCACTTGTTTTCCATGCCAGGTGTGGGGTCTGAGACCACGTAGGTTGTACTACAGGAAGAACAACGGCTCAAGGACACCCGCCTGCCAAAAATGTAGCCAATCAGTAATTAGGACTGTGCTGAATATTTGCATGAGCGTATTTTGGATTCAAACAATGTGCTTTCTTGTGGGGAGGGGCAAAAGGAGGCAGGATTTCTCCCCCCCCCCAGCTAATCTCTTTTACCAAAGATTGGCTAGATTGGCTGCTAGATTAGCATAATTTAAATAATAAATCCCACCCAATGTATTTCCAACCAATCAGGGATCACAAAATTGGCATGATGATGCCACACAGCCAGACCAATGCTATCAAAAAGACCAATTTAAAGGTGGAAGATCTCAAATCATAAAGCCCACCCCCTCACCTATCTCCTCTCTTGGCTACAAAGTGAACTGGCCCCAGGGGGCTCAAATGACCTCGGCTGGTTCCAGCATCCCAAGTATAAGCCACGGCATCTTCTAGGATGTCCCCAGTAGCTTGAGTGTCATCAGGGAGCTGTGCATGAGGGCTGAAGACCGCAACAGCCTGGGGCACCTGCTGGGCAGAGGATCTGCTCCAGAGAGACGACATCACCAGCTGTTCTGGAAAGAGAGATGGGATAAAAGGATGAGCAGCCAAATCTGGCCATAGTGAGGAGACAGTAGAAATTAGGTTGTACATTTCATCAGAACAGGGGATCTCCAAGTGTGGGTTGTGAAACTCCTGGTAGGGCTACAAGCAGCTTGGAAGTTCTGAAAAACTAGGCTCAATTCTTGGAACCTCTAGACAGGGCTGAGGATGAGCCCTCTCTGAAATCCCAGAAAGCTTCCACACCAGGAAGTATAAATAATACTGAGCTGGATGGCCCAACTGTTTTACTCCAGTTCTCAAAGTGTGGGCCACAAACTACTGTTATACGGAGGGAGGTCACTTATCAGGGGCGTAGCTAATGAAAGTGTAGCCCACTGCAGAGGGCAAAATGTTGCCCCGGAAGTGACATCACAACAGGAAGTGACGTCACAGTTGTAGTTTCGTTTTCAGGGTTTTGGGCCGTAACATTTGATAGAATGAAGGTATTGCACTCCAGCTTGTTTCACTGCATGCTGCATGAAATCCCACACCAAACAATATATAACATGACAACGTTATTTGTACATATCATGATTTTAACAAACCGCAATTCTTACGTGACAGTTATATACAATACAATACAATACAATACAATACAATACAATACAATAAACCTTTATTGGCATAAACACAAATCATAACACGTTATGCTAACAATTGGCTCCAAAAGACAATTTTAAGTTTTTTGGGAAGCTTCCCTTTCCAAGTTAGTCTTAGCAATTTCATTTAAAAAGCAAGCCACCTTATTGATTAAAATAGAGTCATTAGAGGCCAATAGGTTCCCCAGACTCGGAGGATCGACCATATTTAAAACAGAATTGGGGGTTGAATCTAAGAAATTGGCCCGAGCTTCTTGATGGAGGGGACAATGCAGAAAAGAATGTTCTAAAGTCTCGATAGCATTCATGGGGCATGCACACAATCTATTCATAAAAGGGATGCCTTTATACCTGCCCCACAGGATCGCCGAAGGCATGACATTGCAACGCGCCAAAGAAAAGACCCTCCTAAAATGAGGGTTTTCAATTAGTTCTAAGTAATCCGGGGCTGTTCCAATGGAAACCTCTATTTGAAAATATAAGGGAGAACAGAATTTGTTAGCTGCACTCAGCAAGTCTTGCCTTTGGCTATCCAATAACCTGTCTTGAAAAATTCTGTAGGCATCATTCCGAGAAGTTGCTCCAAGAATGTCATCCCAGATTCCAAGGCTCTTTGTTTTTTTAATCCATATGTTGGTTGTATTATGAGAATCAACCAACAAAAAGTGCATCAGATTATTGTTTTCAGCAGAGAAAAACAATTTAAGCCAATACCTAGCTATTCTGAGCCAGGCCTGCGTCTCTATCTTCATCAATCCAGATTCTAAACATAAGACAGAGTAAGCGACACAATTAGGGAGTCCCAAAATCTTCCTCAGGAAGGAGGCCTGGATTTGTTCCAATGAATAGTTAAAGGCCTCCATCCATAGAGGGGCCCCATATAACATTTGAGTAATAATTTTAGCCTTGAAGACTTTAAGCGCAGCTGGAACATATAGGCCTCCTTTATTGTAGAAAAATCTGAGAACTGCTAATGTGGAAGTTTTGACCGAATTCAAAACCGCGTTACGATGCGATGACCAACTAAGTTTGTAATTAAAAAGTATCCCCAAATACTTATAAGTTTTCACCTGTTCAATCACACCTCCCGTTAGTGTCCAGTTGTGGGGTGTCCAGGATTTGGCGAAAACCATTATCTTAGATTTGGTGAAATTTAACTGCAGTTTGTTGGAACGAAAGTAATCAAGGGAGCAGTTAATTAGATTACGTAAGCCGCGACGAGTTTGGGATATGAGTACAGCATCATCTGCGTATAGTAATAGTGATGTCTTCCTTGTGCCCAGTTTAGGGGGGTGGCCATCAGCTTGTTCGAGACAGGGTGCTAGGTCATTCAAAAATAAATTGAAGAGGGTCGGAGCCAGAAGGCAACCCTGCTTAACCCCCCTATTTGTGGGGAATTCATCCGAAAGTCTACCCTCTCTAGTTAATCTAATTTGGCACGTTGTATTGCTGTAAAGTCTTTGAATGAGGCTCAGCAGATTCTTATCGATGCCCATGAGCTTCAATTTATCCCATAGTAGCTTCCTATCAATGCTATCGAAAGCGGCTTTAAGATCTAGAAACGCCACATAGAGCTTGGCTTTAGGTCTGGATGTATATTTATGGATAAGGTGAGAAAGCACAAGAGCATGATCAGTAGTAGCTCTTCCTTTGCTAAATCCAATCTGTTCGATTCCTAGGATCCTATTTTGATCTATCCAGTTTGTTAGATGTATAAGTAAACATTTGGCATAGATCTTGCCCGTGAGGGACAATAAACTTATAGGCCTATAGTTCTCTGGATTTTTAGGATCTCCCTTTTTATAAATAGGAACAATGATGGATTTGCACCAATTGTTGGGTATTTGTCCACTACTGATCGCCGTTGAAAAGATGACAAATAAGATTGGGACCCACCATTCCCGGTCAGCCTTGAGCCATTCTGGCGTTATAGCATCCGGGCCTGCCGATTTGCCCAATTTTAAAAGGCTGATCGCTTCCTGGATCATCTCAGTAGAAATTTGAAACTGAACAGGATAGTTGGTCTCGGCAGAATCACAGTCCAATAGTTGTTCGGCCTGATGGTCAAAGAAAAGCTTGGAGTAATGGAGCACCCATTGCTGGTTGGGTATCAAGCTGGGGTCGCTGGAATCGGCTCTAAACGATGGGGATACCATTCTCCAAAAATCCCTGGAGTTATTATTAAGCGAAGCCTGGATCAATTTACAACATTGATTTTGAGTGAACTGCTTCCGTTTAAACTTGAATCTCTCTTCAAATAGATTTTTGATCGAAAAAAAACGGTGCAGAGCTTCTCGGGTGTTGGTTGCTCTGAATCTCGAGAAGGATTCTCTCATCCTATTCTTTAAAATTTTACATTCTAGATCAAACCAACCACACTTGGCCAGAGTAAGGTCATTGGACTTCCCTTTAGGGGGTTGTTTTAAATTGGAGGCAATATACTGAATAAGTTCGTCATAAGCCGCTATAATCTTGCAGGGGTCGTTTCCTAAGGATATGTAGGATCTCAATTTGGTACCCTTCGACTCGTCAAGAAGTTGGTGTATCCTAGAAAATGATGATTCATTCCAGATAAACTTGAGCAAAGAATGATTATCGTCCGTTTCGGTCGATGGATTCCTGCTTCCGACTATTTCCAGGTCAAATGTGAGTGTCAAGGGAAGATGGTCACTCAGTTTGAAATCGGCAATCCCGAAGTCGACTACCAACGTAAAAAGAGGAACGGAGATAAGGATGTAATCTATCACACTACATCCAATAGGTGAAACAAAAGTAAATTCGGAAGCGTTATCAAATTTCGAGAGTCCATTAAGCCACATGAAGTTATGTTGTAGACACCATCTGGCCAACGAAAGTCCGTCCCCATTTAAACAATTGTCCTTAGAATGTCTAGATAATCCACAGTACTGAGGGCAATGCAGATCGTTTTCTTCATCCAAATTAGTATAAATTGCATCATTATTGGACCCTACCCTAGCGTTGAGATCGGCTCCCAAAAGAAAATAAGCTTGCGGGTGATTACTTTCCAAGTTTTCAATAATCTCAGCCAACTGTTCCCATTGTAACTTACGGATAATTAGATCAGGGTTCGGAGGTAGGTATGCATTAATTATAATAAATTGTCCCTTATTAGTAAAGAGTTTAATAGCTAAAAAACTGCCGTAGCCCTGAAATGAAGCGACAAATTCAGTTTTTAAAGAAGATTTGGCCAAAGAAAGAAGACCTGACTTGGGGCGTCCCATGTTGGAAGATTTGCTTGCCGGAAGATTATATGATTTAAATTCTTCTACATTTATGTCCTCCAGCGCCCAGGTTTCTTGCAACAGAACTATATCGAAGCCCTCTAAATATTTCCGAAAGCTCTTGTTGAGGGCTTTATTCTTCCAACCCGCGATGTTCCAAGACAATAGCATAAGATGTCTATGCCGGTTGGAAGAATTGGCTGGAGAGATTGGAATGGTTCTGAGATAGTAGAGTCAATCATCATCGCCATCACCCTGAATAGGCGCTTTGCTCTCTTGTGTCCTCTGGGTAGATATCCTTGCTGCATCAGTAGATGGACGCAAAACCTTTAAGACATTAGCGAAGTGAGGGTCATTTTCAAAGAGGTCCCCAGGTCCTGAGACCGACGCTGCCCTCGGAGACTGGAATGACCAAGCATTTGGAGCCAGATAACATTGCCAAGGTCTCTCCCGCGATACTATTTTCCGCCTCTGCAGCTCTGACGACTGTCCTTCATTATCGGCTAAAGTCAGCAGCTTGGCCGTGTTGATGTTGTGTGCAGAGTCTATTTCTGGACTAAGTGCCTGAATGCATGTAGTATAGGCCGATGCATTGGGGGCTGTGAACAGGGCCATATTCGATCGGGGGTAGCCAAACAATGGTCTGCCTTGAGCATGCTGAGATGAATCTTGAGACTTGCCAATCAGGTCTCCCTTGTCTAATGGTACTACGCTCGCAGGCGCTGTAGTAGTAGACAGTTATATTTTCACTTTCTGGTTTTTTTTGGGCATAACTCTTGGAGTGTGAGAACCCCTACACTAGAACACCGCCAAACAAGACAGTGGTCCACAAGTATGCCAAACTTTTGCCAGCCTTCCAAAATGACAAAGGATGGCTGAAGCCTAGTGGTAAGAGCACCTGCACTGTTTGCAAAAATGTCCCAACCTTTTCCTTTTAAAGCAGAAGGAAGGAGGATGGAAGATGCATTACTCATCCCATCCCATTGGATGCTAGTTCTTGGGCCTTCTGTGGGGCAAGATGTCGATAATGATGTGAAAGATTAGTGCTATGTACACAGGAGGATAGCCAGGGGTTAAGCCCCAGCAGGAGAGCTGGAGGGGTGGAGCTAATCACCCCTCCAATAAGGAGCCCTGGGGGTGGAGTTAACAACACACAGGGGTTGGGCTGTTGCCCTTCAGTTCTGTTCTAACTGTTGCCTGCTGCAATAAACATTCAAGCTGCACGTCTTGAGTTTCTATTGCATGGAACCCAATGCATAACAATTAGATCCCACCCATCCAGTTGTATTATCCACGACTCGCTGGCCACTCCCAGAAAAAGTATCTATGCAAAGGGTCATACCGTGAACTTTGCTAGGCCCAGACCGTCCCGCTGGTAGGATGACAAACAGACCATTGCTTCCGAACGTGCCCCGCAAAGGGATCCGGGCGTACGACTGGGCATCCTCCCCAGAGAAGAGCTCCAACGTGTACCCTTTCAAGCTGGCACCGGGCTTCCCCTTCAGCTCGATGAACTGGTACGGCACAGTGCCGCTGGCCAGGCCCAGCTCGCTGATCACAACTGAGTGGTTATGGGGCCTTTCGTCGGTGGAGTCTGAGTCAGGAGCAGAGCAAGCATTTGCCTGGAGAGGTGTGATTTCCGTCACCTGCAGCGAAAGGTGGGAGAAATGGTTTGCTACTGCAGTGCAGTTTTTATCTGAAACATTTTCAAGGTGGAATGCAGGGCCCTATTAACCCATGGCCAGGCCCCTAACGCTTTCAGGTATCTTGTGCCCCCTCCAAACCTCTTCTGGAAAGCAATACAATTAAACTATCAGCTCCCCATCAACACCCACACTCCTAAAACAGCAGAAACACAGGCAGAAATCTGAGAGGCAAAAAACGGAAAAGCCAGGCACTTCTAAGTTATTCCCAAAAAAGGGGGGGGGAACTTCACAAATGGACTTGCAAGGAAGCTCCCTCGCAATGGAAGCTGCAGAGTTCTTGGAGAGCTCTGCAAGCCTCACCTTATCAAGGTTGGGCTTCCTGTTGTCTCTTGCTGGCTGGAGGGTAGGTGGCCGGATTTGGAGACCCACTCTTTAGGCTGATGCCCAGACATGCCACCTTGTTGGGCCCTAGTTCCTGGGGGGCACCTAGGCTTCAGCCTACTCAGCCTAATGGATAATACAGCCCTGGTGGAAAGTCCGTCTGATGCAGGCCTATTTTGCCAAGAGCAATAGCATACATGGCTTTTTTTCATAGGGCACCAGACGATGGCAAGACGCTTGACTTTTTCTATTTAAAAAAGCTACCCAATGAATGTTTATTTTATTTGCTTGTACTGCCCAATTATTTGGGGGTTTCCTCCTCTTTGCTTTGACGCTCTCAGATTTCCAGGGTTTTTATTTAGACGTTTACATTCCTCCTTTCCACCGCAACAATGCTATATAAGGCAGTTTAAGACAATAAAAACTTCACATTAAAAATGATAAGTAGCCATTCACACAGTCAAGACAGAATTATGGCTGTTTTTCTGGCATCTTTCTATTGCTGCAAGTTCTCCTTGGACTGTTGTCAAAATAGGCCGGCTGCTAAGTAAACTGCATCACTTTTTGCAAGTCAAAGCAGCTCACCCCTCTGAAGTACAGCCAAAAGCATCCTGGCACCCAGTTATTCAACAGAATCAGTGGAGCAGTAATAAATCGGAAAGTGCAGGAACGTGTCATAACGCCCTCCCAAAGAACCAACAAAATAAATAAAATATCAATTTTAAACTTTCATTAGAGCACGTTCTTCTCCTGCCAGTGATTTCTGCTCTGAAAATTTATTGTGCATCGTTTAAAAGTCTAGCTCATTTCATTGCAAGCTGCTCCACTTCCAGGAGCCAATCAAAGCTGGTCCACTGATGAGGCCAACTGAAGCAATCGCCTTAGGCCACAGATTGGTAGAAGGTGCCCACCTCTGTCCTCTCCACTGAGAGGAACCTGGTGCATCATCTGGTAAGGGTAGGGGCAGCATTTGGGCCACTGCCTCAGGAGCCAGGGGATCTTGGGCTGACCCTGAAGTCAAGGCACTACTCAAATACACCTTGGCATGTGTAGCTCTCTGCCTAGAGCAGGAGTCTCCAAACCCTAGGCCGAGGGGCCAGATGCAGCCCTCAGAGAGCTTCTATCTGGTCCATGGCAAGCTCTGGTCCCCAATGAGCCCCTGAACCTTCTGACCTTGCTGGCATGGGCTGCACCAGCCAAGCTGTGCTCTGGCATTAAATTCTGGCATTAATGCAATTCTGGCATTGAATTAAAATCCGCCGAGCTGTGTCAGAATGCCTCTAGAAGGCCAAAAACTGTCACTTCCTGGTTTCCCCCGAGACCTCGAAGTGATGTTTTTAGACCCTTTGAAGGCCTTAGACAGATTTCTGAGGGTTTGAAAGGCCTCTTCGGGCCTCAGAACATGCTCTGGGTGTTTCCTGTGATCTGCTGGTTCTGAGATATTTCCTCCAGCACATTTAAGTAAGCTGTTTGTGGGGTGGGGGGAATGGGAGTCCACTCAAGTGCATGCAATATTTCTGTGGTGCGTGTTGGAGCGGAGAGGAATCTTGGAACTCTGAGCCCATTCATTCATTCATTCATTCATTCATTCATTCATTCATTCATTCAT
>JAJKFI010000083.1:2437573-2448609 GCA_029204185.1 Lerista edwardsae
CATTCATTCATTCATTCATTCATTCATTCATTCATTCATTCATTCATTCATGTTCCATCTCCAATGTATTTATTTACATTTAAAATTATTTATTTTTTACAGCCCTCGGCACCGTGCCAGATAAAGTTTGGAGACCGCTGGCCTAGCGGTACACAGGAACCAGTGGTCGACCACAGGCCGATTACCTGGAAGCTATTGTGGTTCCTCGGCCTCAGGCTGTGACACCTGCTGAGAGACTCATCTTGGATGCTGTGTGAATCGTCCTCATGCAGGATGCTCTGGCCTGGGGTGAGAACTGCCAGCAGCTTGTCAGCCTTGTCCGAGCCCCGAGACTTGTACACCACCGCGTCCACCAAGCCCTCGTCCATCACGGGCATGTTCAGTCTATAGACCGCCGTCGAACTGCGGTACAGAGCCACGGCGTCGACTCCATTCTGGATGGTGTTGTCAGGCAGAACCAGGGAGGGCGTGGGGCTCACTCCAGCGCTCCCCACCAGGAAGTAGCCATTCTCACTGGTCCTGTGGCCCGTCAGGTTCACTACCTTGTAAGCCAGGCTGTTCTTACCATTGTACAGGACCAGCCAATAGCCATGGAGGTCAAAGGGCGCTGGCCCTGGGTAAAAGAGCTCAACGTATTCTGTGTCTTCTCGCGCGCCCGGGTTATCTGGGTTCACCTCATTGATGAGCAACTCAATCTGTGGCCAAGGCTCTTTCGTTGTTCCGGGTTTCTCTGGAGTTGGACCTATGAAAGGACAAAATGACCAAATGTACATGCATGCCCCCCCCCAGTATATATTGGGGTTCTGTTCTGGACCTCACCTTGGATACTGGGGACACCTTTTTAAAGCTAGGGGAACATTAAGCAAATCTCTTTTCTTAGCCTTTTTGCAGCAAAACCACTGATGTTCCCCTATCTTTTTAATAGGTGCCCCAGTATCCGTGGTGTCCGCGGATAACTGACACCGTGGATACCAAATCAGTGGATATCAGGGCACGCCTGTAACCGCATCTTAACCTGTAGCATCCCTGGGGTGGGGCACTAAGCTTTGCAAGGTGCCTTACCTTGCCGTGTAAACAAATCCCCTCCCTCACCACTCCCTTGCAGTGAAAGGACTGTGTGGTTGTTTTGTTGTGTCAAGGTTGTCCATAGCCTTTTTTACTTTTCTGATTCACTTTGCTGTTGGAAAATAGCTGAGAAATAACCCAACTGATCGCTGTTTTCTCAGGAAAGCAGCAGGTTCTGGCCTCACAATGACGGCATTTCTAGCCACTACATCACTTCTGGTGGGTCCCGGACAGATCGTCATTCTAAAAAGTGGGTCCCTGTGCTAAAACATTTGAGAACGACTGCTCTAGTGTATTCACACATTTCACTGATTACAGTAATTAAAAGCTTGCAGGCGTGAATACACAATGGTTCTAAAGTCACACTTTTTTTTTTTTGCCCTCTACCATGGTCTAACCATCTCATTCCTTTGCCACATAAGCTGCTGCAAAAACTCTGAGTGGCGTATCAATATTCTTCATGATAACGAGGGGCCAAATTAGATGTTCTGTGAAGTCCAGTCCCTGGAGATCAGCTTTTGGATGCAATACTACAAAGCAGTGTTCTTCAGACTCGGGGTCAGGACCACAATTGGGTCGCCAAGCTGCAGTTGTGGGGTCGTGGCAACTTACAGCAATGAAAAAGGCTGAAGACCACTGGACTAGAGCACCACCAGGTAAAAGGTGGTGCATCTGGTGTACCCCCTTCAGGTGCCAGGAGATGGTGTCCCAATCCTGCTTTGGTTCTTAGAAATTGTGCTGAAATAGCTTTCAGTGGTTCCAGGCTTTGTGGCAACTTTTTTCTGTTCTCTCTAATAAGAACATCTGGCTAAAGTGAACAGGGCTGGGAGGGCAGATAGAAACAGGGGTGGGCATATAGAGTCCCAGGAGGGGGGCAAGATCAACAGGGGCCCCCCAGTTCCGGATCCCCCTGTGGATTCCTGAAACTGTGGATACCTTTTTAAAGACAGGGGAACATTTTGTGCCTTAATTTGTTTTTTAATTTGTTTAATTTGTTTGGGGCTCTTCGGTCCACAAAAAAGGCGCCTGAGGGGGGACATGATTGAGACATACAAAATTATGCATGGAAGGGATAAAGTCGATAGAGGGATGTTCTTTTCCCTCTCTCAAAACACCAGAACCAGGGGGCATCCGCTAAAACTGAGGGTTGGGAGAGTTAAAACAGATAAAAGGAAGTACTTTTTTACCCAGCGGGTAGTTACTCTGTGGACCTCTTTGCCACAGGAGGTGGTGATGGCATCTGGTCTTGATGCCTTTAAGAGGGGATTGGACGGATTTCTGGAAGAAAGGTCCATCGTAGGCTGTAGGCCACGATGGATTGTGCAACCTCCTTACATTGGTGGTGGGCTACTTCAGAGTACTGGGTGCAAGGGAGTGGCAACAGGATGCAAGCATCTTGTTGTCTCATGCCTCCCTGGGGCACCTGGTGGGCCGCTGTGAGATACAGGAAGATACAGGCCTTTGGCCTGATCCAGCAGGGCTCTTCTTATGTTCTTATTGAAGTCATGGCACAAAAAAGCTTGAAGACCTCTGCAATAAAGAGAGAAGCCACTCAAGCCCGACTCCTGATAAAGTCCACCTTTTCTGACAAAACATTGCTCAACTGTAAGGCACGCTCCCCCATGTCCATCTATCTCTTCTGCATTGAAGAGGTTACCTGGAGGCATCCCAGGTTACCTGGAGGGGTTTCTGTCCTACTGCCAGAGCAATTCCTTGCCACTGTGCCATTCCAGCCTCCAAAGTCCATCACTTCGTCGCTCCCCAAGACAACAGAGAAGGCCTGCAGTTGGCTGCTGAGCTGATCTTTGGATCTGGCAGTCAAGAGAGAAGTGAAAACCAATTCTGTGCCATGACAAGTTACGGCAGGATCTGAGCAAAAAAAAAAAAAGAGAGAGAGAGAGAGAGAGAAGGAAAGAAGTTAGGCCTTGCATTCCTCTGATGTTCTCAGCTCTTTCTCACTCTGAAGGTCAGCTAATTGATTGCCGGCTGACTTTTTGGGAAACTGATCAAGATTACTCCATGAAGAGACTCTGTTTTATCAGGACTGGGATGGGAGTAAGAGAAGTTCCACCTCCATGCTCAGGACCAGTGCGACCATGGACAGGGTCTCCATGACATGAGAAAATGCCTCTAGTATTCAGGCAGCAGTTCCCAAACTGTGGGTCTCGGATCCCACAGTGGCACCCAATTTTTGGTGGTTTGCAAAATTGACACAGCATAAGCTGTGTGCATCAAAGGTTAAACAACTGGGCAAGAGGCACTTTTTCCAGTGGTGTTCCTCTTATATATAGCAGGGGGAGAGCAATTGTCCCTCTTCACCCCTGCGCAGTGTCTTTTCTAGTGGCTGTTGCTGGTGGTGTTCTGCATTTTTTTTTAGATTGGGAGCCCTTTTGGGACAGGGAGCCATTTAACTTTATTATTATTATTCTTACTTTTGAAAAAGGCAGGAGATACTCCACAATTGCACTGCATGTCCAAGACCCGGGCAAGGAGCACATGTATCTGCGGCTCTGGGGACACTGGCTGGCAACCTGGAACAAAGATGTTAGATATTTATAGAAAACTGGACTTTCAAGCTGCAAAAAGAGGGATTTCATAGCCCAGAACTCTTTTTAAAGTAAGCATTTTGTGGCAAAAGCCTTGGGCAGTTCTATTTTCGTTTTCTTGGGTTTTTTGGCCATAACCTTTGATAGAATGAAGATATTACACTCCAGTTTGTTTCACGGAGTTCTGCATGAAATTCTGCGCTGAGTGATATATAACACATTCTTCCTACAAATCATGACTTTAACAAACCGCAATGTTTATCTGTTATATTTTCATTTTCTGGTGTTTTTGGCCACAGCTTTTGATAGAGTAAAGGCATTACACTCTGGTTCGTTTCATTGCATTGTGCATTAAATTGCCTTTCCAGTGATACACAACATGAAAGTATTATTTGTAATTACCAAGGTTTTCACAATTTTGGCCACTAATGTCAAACCCAGCTTGTGGCCCCCCTAAAGCTTGTTGCATGGTGCAACTGCACCCCCCTACACCACTGTAGCTACGCCCCTGAGCCCTTCTAGTTTGACCGCACAGAGAATGCCGGCTCACCTGCTACCTGAAAGCACATGAAAATCTCTCGACTGAAGCGTTTCCTGGGGCAGTCGTTGAACAGCCCAGGTGTGGGTTCTCCCAGAGAGTAAACGGAGGGATCACGGGTCACAGAGCAGCAGGTGCACCTGTTCACAGACGTATTGCCTGGCTGGGATCTGAGGGGGAGGAACAGCCAACATTAACCCAGAGGGGTGAAAATGGGAGTAAAATCTGCAGATGGATCTTAACATTGGCCTGAACGGTGTAAGAGTCTCTCTCTTGAGAAGACTAAAATTGCAGCACCCCCCCCCTCTTTGCCTTTCTGCACGGACTGTTCAAATAGTTTACAGTGGGCTTTCCTTATCTGCGGGTTCAGAAATGGCAGGTTTGTTCAGTGATAAGAACATGACGAGCCCCGCTGGATCAGGCCAAAGGCCCATCTAGTCTAGCTTCCTATATCTCACAGTGGCCCACCAGATGCCTCAGGGAGTACACAAGACAACAAGATGCCTGCATCCTGTTGCTGCTTCCTTGTATCTGGCATTCTGAGGTGAATTTCTGAGGTAAACTGCTGAGGTAAATAAAACAGAATTTGCTATCCTATCTGTGGGGTGGGAGCTATAATAACTTACAACAGTCTGGGCCTTAAGGATGTAAGAAAAGCCTCTCTGGATCAGGCCAAAGGCCCATCTAGTCCAGCTTCCTGTATCTCATAGTGGCCCACCAGGTGCCTCAGGGAGCACACGAGACAAAAAGATGCCTTCATCCGTGGCCACTCCCGTGCACCTGACATTCTGAGGTAGCCTACTACTAATAAGGAGGTTGCACCTCCTTATGTTAGTAGGCACCTCTTGCAGAACAGCCACCTCTTGCAGAAATTTTCCACAGCGGCATAGCCAAGGGAGCACACTGCCCCAGGCACCATGCATTGAGGGGTTGCCAACAGCAGATCCTGACGCAAGCAGGCCACACAAGGCCTCCCTGGGCCTTAGAAATCCTTCTAAAGGCACTTTAAATTTTCCCGCCAAAACTGGGAGTTCCTTTTAGAGGCCTCCAGAAGGACTTCTGAGGCCGGAGGGGGGCGGAATGTGGGGGTGGCAAGAACGTATGTGCCCTTTGAATATCAGAGGCCCTAGTTACACCATTGATACTCCATGCTGTTTTCTCACCGCTCTTTCACGTAGAAGGGGGGTGTCCCAGGAGTCAAGATGTCCCACAGCCCTGAACTGGCATTTTCTGTGGTCGTGTACGCCAAGGCATCCAGAAGGTCTGTCACCGACGCAGCCGCCCCTGGAGCAAAGCTGCTGCTCTTCCCCGCGTAGAGGGCGATTGCGTTGGCACCCACTTTGAGGAGGGGGCTGCTAAGGTTTGGGGGGAATTGCAAATCAACTGCAGGCCAACAAAGAGAAAGAAATGTTGAGACGGTTAAGCACATTGAAATGGGATACTCTTGTGAGCTTCTCTCGCACTTTCTCAGCGTACAGAAACTTACAGGCATTATGTGGATGGAATCCTTTCAACAACCCTTGCGCCCACAGTCTTTTCAGGCTGCAGTATGGGAACATCACCGTTTCCTAACTGATAAGGACCACATCAAAAATACTACACATGAAGGTGTCTGCGCACTCCCAATCAATCATACACACAGTGCTACCCAAATCATAATATCCACATATCCCTCACTTTGTGCACCTGAAGCAAACTATAAATCTCCAAAATCCAAAGCCACAATAAAATGTTAAAGAGTGGTACAAAAATTGTCGTTGTATTAGAGCACAATCCTAACCTGGAGTTAGGCCAGCACTGTTAGGCCAGCAAAGTTTGGCCGGCACAAGGGACACCGTGAAGTATGTTTGGACCACTTTCGGAGTCAGGGAGGATGGCACATGTCTGTATGCTGGCCTCGCTGAGAGTGGTCCAAATGTACTTTATGATGTCCCTTATGCCGGCCAAACTTTCTGCTGGCCTAACTCCCTCAAGGTCTCTTGGAGTTCCATCAGAATTTGCAGCTGTCACAGGCAAAACAGGAAATTGCTTCCAATCTCGGAGTTATCTGGCAGCCTTCCTGTAAACCTGCTCCCCTTTATTTTGTGTTTGCTTCATTGCACGTGCTGCTTTTTGCCTGGCAGCTCAAGGCAACTCTCCACCAAATCAGCACGTCCATAGATTCAAAACCAAAGTGCCTTGATACAGAAACACTTTCGGATTTGCTTTTAATCACAGTTTCCAGTTACCTTCACACAGGAAGGAGAGGAGAAGCAAAGCAAGGCAGAAGCCTAAACTGCAAAACCCCTCAAGGGGTGGTTAGATTGGAGGAGAGGTCTCCATTACCCGCAATTCATTTGTGTCCCTCTCAGCAGTCCTTTTGATGCAACAAGTTCAAGGCCACATGGAGCTGCACAACCAGTCCCGGGTAGCTTAACCAGTAGGCCAGACAACACTTTCAAAACAGGCATACAGATGAGAGGTGGTGTTGCCTAGTGGTCAGGGCAGAGGCAGATCTAAGGGAGCGCAAAGCTCTAAGTTTTGCAAGAAGCCTCACCTTGCAGTGGAAATCACTCCTCTCCTGCACCGTTTTAGCCAATCCTCACAGGGAAAAGTAACATCTTGGCGTTGCTTACTGGCTACAGCAGCAAGGGAGAAGAGGGATTTACATGACAGGGTAAGGCTTCTTGCAACACTTAGAGCTTTGCCCTCCCTGCAGATCCGCCTCTGGGTCAGGGGCAACAATAGACGTGAACATAAACTTGTAGAATTGAGAGCGCAATCCTAACCTGGAGTTAGGCCGGCACAGTTAGCCCAGCAAAGTTTGGCCGGCACAAGGGCCACTGTAAAGCGTGTTTGGACCACCCTTGTAGCAATTGCCTGCAGTGAGCCAAGGGTTGGACTAGAAGATGAACCATAGTTCCTTCCAACCCTGACCTTTCACAATCTTATTATTATCAATAATAGAGTTCCTCTTGTTAAAAAGCCCACTACAGTTCGAGCTGAAAAGGAGCCAAAATTACAAAAGGACGACTTCTTATCGCATTGGAGAAAAAGCAGCAACTGAACGATGCTAGTTTCATTCACAACAGATACAAGATGTATGCATTTTGTACTCAAGAATATGAGGTGTCTTCACTCTATCAGAGACCCCAACGGCTATGAGAGTTCAATATTCCTACCTGAGATTTTGGCTTGGGCTGCGCCAATGAGAAGCAGCCCATCCGGAGAAGTCTTGCCATGCACGTCCATGGCAAAATAGACCTCTTGCGTTTGCCCTTCCATCAGCACCAGCACCAGATCCTTCAGCTCCGTGGAAGGTGGGCCTTGCAGCTCCACAAATTCAAACTCCCCAGGAGAAGACACAAGGCGGACCTCATTTATTAGAATGCTGGACCCATTCAACTGGGAAAAAGGAATGCAATGGTTATCCGAGCCCGGTGTTGGTACGCCTGTTTGGAAAAACCACTGGGAATCGACCCCCGGGCATCTCTCCAGGGACTCATCTGTGGTTCTAAAGAAAGGGTCTTCCAAGAAGGGTTCCGTGTTGGGAGTCAAAATGCTGACTAGTGTATCTGCCCGGTCACTTTTTTTAGACTTATGGACCAAGGCATCCACCAGGCTTTCATTAGTGACGCTCATGCCTTCGTAGAAAGAGCCCTTCCCTAAATAGAGAGCAATCGCATCCGGTCCGTTCTGGATGGTGTTCTTTGGAAGGATGACCGCCGGCTTTGGGACAACGGTGGAGGAGCCAAGGAGCAAGAAACCACTCTCGTCCGTGGACAAGCCCTGAAGGTTTTGGACTCTGTAGGCTTGGTTGCCGTTGCCATTGTAGAAGACCACGTGGTACCCATCCAAGCGGACTTGGCGGCCGCTCGTGTGATACAACTCCACGTACTCCCAAGTGTCCTCTCGAGGATTGTCCGCGTTGACCTCGTTGATTAAGAGCAAGTCCTCTGTCCTCCGTTTCTTTGAGACCTGAGAGGTCACCTCGTGTTGCAAGAGATACACGGCCACCACCAATGCAGTCAGCTGGCCAGGCCCCATCGCCACAGTCACCAGAAGCTCTTTGAAGAGCTGAAGGATGTGTGATCCAAATCACACCAAGCTGAGAAGGATGGGAGAGAAGACAAAATGTCTGGCAATACGTAGGGTCTCAGCAAGGCGACTTCTGTCACAACCAGTTGATGGTGCAGGCGGCAAAAGACGACTCTTCTGCAATCTGCTAAACCTAGAAGAAACGGAGGCACCAAAGTATTAAAAGACAGAAAAACAGGGCAGCTTGGCTTTATGGCAGCTGAAAGTAAGGATGCTGCTAGAATGAGAGCCATTTTGCATGCTGGAAGTCCCTGACATCTCCAATCAAGCCTGGGGAAGACCTACAGTAATGGCTTTATTTATTCAGTGTTGAAGAAAAATCATTCTACATACGCTCAGGGGCATTCTTGGTTACTTCTCTGTACATCCGAAGGTTGATTCTCACATTTTCAAAAGAGGTGCCAAGGCGCAAATTAAATCCTGGAGCTCATTCCTTGTACCAGAACACAAACAATTGTTGCCATACTTTCAGGGATGCATTACTCTGTGATAATAGCATCCTGCTAACTTTGGGGGTGTCTCCATAGCCTACTTAAGCCTAACAGTTAATATAACCCAGCTGATCGAGAGTTTCACAATGATTTTGCACCGTTTTAAGCACTTTGTAAAAATCATTTGAGCAGGACGCTAAAGACGCAATCCTAAACTGGAGTTCATTAGAGAAAGGATGGAATTTATTTAAATTTTTTTAAACATAATTAATGAAAAACACAGTAACTGGCACAGGACGTGGAAAAAGCAGAACAATTATTGGAGGGGGGAACGTCCATTGTTACAGCTCAGGAAAGATTTAGGAATTGCATCGAAGGATATGCTTTCCATGCCATCCGAAAATATACATTTTTTTTTTTACTTCCAGGGAGCAGTGGCAGCACCAGAAAATACAAACATACACGGAGGGGTACAGAAAGTACAATGCATTTTTGGAAGGGGCAAACTCTATCCCTTGTGTTAGATTTTCTTAAGAAAAACACTGTACATGTTAAGCCTAATTATTCCCCGGATCCACCTAGAGCCAAATTCGGCAAAACCTCCAAGGGCGACCAGAGCTGTGATAGAGAGAGCAATCCTAAACTTGAGTTAGGCCAGCATAAACTAAGCCTGCAAAGTTTGGCTGGCACAAGGGATACTGTACAGAGCATTTGGACCACTCTTGGAGTCAGGGAGGATGCTGCACGTCTGCGTACAGGCCCTCTGACTCCCAAGAGTGGTCCAAACATACTTTGCAGTGGCCCTTGTGCCGGCCAAACTTTGCTGGCTTAGCTTGTTGTTGTTGTTGTTGTTCAGTCGCTAAGTCGTGTCCGACTCTTCGCGACCCCATGGACCACAGCACGCCAGGCCTCCCTGTCCTCCACTAGCTTCCTGAGTTCGCCCAATTTCATATTCAGTGCTTCGGTGACACTATCTAACCATCTCATCCTCTGTCGCCCCCTTCTCCTTTTGCCTTCAATCTTTCCCAGCATGAGGGTCTTTTCTAAAGAGTCCTCTCTTCTCATCAGGTGGCCAAAGTATTGGAGCTTCAGCTTCAGCATTTGTCCTTCCAGGGAGCAATCAGGCTTGACTTCCTGGAGAATTGACCGATTGGATCTCTTTGCAGTCCAGGGGACTCTCAAGAGTCTTCTCCAACACCATAATTCAAAAGCATCGATTCTTCGACGCTCTGCCTTTCTTATGGTCCAGCTCTCACAGCCATACATGGCTACTGGGAAAACCATCGCTTTGACTATGCGAACCTTTGTTGGCAGGGTGATGTCTCGGCTTTTGATTAAGCTATCTAGGTTCACCATAGCTTTCTTCCCAAGAAGTAAACGTCTTTTAATTTCATGGCTGCAGTCACCATCTGCGGTGATCTTGGAGCCCAGGAAAATAAAGTCTGTCACTGCTTCCATTTCTTCCCCTCCTATTTGCCAGGAAGTGATGGGAGTGGTTGCCATGATCTTAGTCTTTTTAATGTTGAGCTTCAAGCCAATTTTGGCACTTTCCTCTTTCACCCTCATCAAAAGGTTCTTTAGGTCTTCCTCACTTTCTGCCAGTAGAGTGGTATCGTCTGCATATCTGAGGTTGTTGATGTTTCTCCCAGCAATCTTGATTCCAGCTTGTGAGTCTTCCAGCCCTGCCTTCCTCATGATGTACTCTGCGTATAAGTTAAATAAGCAGGGTGACAATATACAGCCTTGTCGTACTCCTTTCCCAATTTTAAACCAGTCGGTTGTTCCATGTCCAGTTCTAACTGTTGCTTCCTGACCCGCATAAAGGTTTCTCAGAAGGCAGATCAGGTGGTCTGGAACTCCCATCTCTTCAAGAACTTGCCACAGTTTGTTGTGATCCACACAATCAAAGGCTTTAGCATAGTCAATGAAGCAGAGGTAGATGTTTTTCTGGAACTCTCTGGCTTTCTCCATGATCCATCGAATGTTGGCAATTTGATCTCTAGTTCCTCTGCCTCTTCGGAAACCAGCTTGTACATCTGGTAGTTCTCGATTCGCATACTGCTGAAGCCGAGCTTGTAGGATTTTGAGCATGACCTTGCTAGCATGTGAAATGAGTGCAATGGTGCGGTAATTCGAGCAATCTTTGGCATTGCCCTTCTTTGGGATTGGAATGTAAACTGATCTTTTCCAGTCTTGTGGCCACTGTTGGGTTTTCCAAATTTGCTGGCATATGGAGAGCAGCACTTGGACAGCATCATCTTTTAAGATTTTGAGTAATTCCGCTGGAATGCTGTCACCTCCACTAGCTTTGTTGTTAGTGAGGCTTTCTAAAGCCCACTTGACTTCACTCTCCAGGATGTCAGGTTCGAGCTCAGTGAC
>JAJKFI010000083.1:2468288-2496672 GCA_029204185.1 Lerista edwardsae
AATCAATCAATCAATCAATCAATCAATCAATCAATCAATCAATCAATCAATCAATGAACTTAAAACTCAAAAGAGCCAAAGCATTCAGAACATTCTTAAAAGGATGTGGAGTTCTTTCGACTTTCAAAAAGTGTGATTTATGAAAAGCAATGACTTCACTTCCTGTTTCACGACATCACTTCCGGCCTCAGGTCTTAAGGGGGTCCTGATAGGTTGTTGTGCCTAAAAAGGGGGGTCCCAGTGCTAAAAAGGTTGGGAAGCACTGGTCTAAGCAATTAAAGCAATGACCTCTGGATCTGATTTATCTGGCGACGCAGATAAAAGCTGAATCATCTACCACACTTGGAAGCAATCCGAGGTTTAAAGCCTCTCCAGCAAATTGTTAAAACCCGCGAAATGTTTGGGTTCTGGATGACGTCAACTTGTGCAAAACGAGCTGGTTACATTCCTCGAGGCCCAAACTTGTTACGATGCTAGTAAAGTGTTCCAACATGCTTAGGCCTTCGTTACACTTCTGGGAACAGCCCCAATTCAGACCGAGACCATGGAATTGGGGGGGGGGGGCTAGGACTGGCCCATCCACAAGACAGACTGAGGTAGTGAGGAGGTGGGAGGCAGGTGGGTCTGCCTCCACCACTCCCCTCCTTCTCCTACCCCTAGGATCTAAGAAGGAGGAAGTGTGGAGGACAGGGGTGGGCACTCTAGCTCACCACTCTACTCTCTTTCTCTGAGTACCCATTTTCTTCTGTTTCTGGCTCTCTTCCCTTGATTCCTTCTCCCAAGCAGGAGCACCCCCAAACAAACTTTGCCAGGGCAGTGGGAGAAATGACACCCCCCCTCCCCACATGGCAGCCCGTAGCAGAAACCAATCAGCCAATCAACAATATTTATATACCACTTTTCAACCCCAAAGTTCACAAAGCGGTTTACAGGCAAATAGTAACATTAAAGTTAAATGGCTCCCTGTCCCAAAAGGGCTCACAATCTAAAACAATGCAGAACGCCACACAGCAACAGCCACTAGAAAAGACACTGTGCTGGGGTGAAGAGGGACAATTGCTCTCCCTCTGCTAAATCAATGATGAACATCATTTGACAAAAAGTGCCTCTTGCCTAGCTAGCAGGGGCATCATAAATGCATCATAGTCCGAGAGTCCTGGCTCCTTTGTAGATTTGGCTGTTGGAAAACAACCTTTATGTATTCAGTGGCGTCTCTTACAGGGAGGGCAGAGCTCTAAGTTTTGCAAGAAGCCTTACCTTGCAGTGGAAATCACTCCTTTCCTGCACCGTTTTAGCCAATCCTCACAGGGAAAAGCAACATCTTGGCATTGCTTACTGGCTACAGCAGCAAGGGAGAGGAGGGATTTACATGACAGGGTAAGGCTCCTTGCAACACTTAGAGCTCTGCCCTCCCTGTAGAGACGCCACTGTATGTATTGTTTGTCCAGCCTCGTGACATGCTAAACAGGAAGACAATTTGGTCAACCTGTGTATAATTCTTTTATAAATACAGGCATGCCCCGGTATCCGCTGGGGTTCTGTTCCGGACCTTCCCACGGATAACTGAAACCGTGGATAATACTGGAGGCGCCTTTTTAAAGATAGGGGGACATCAGCGGTTTTGCTGCAACCAGGTTAAAAAAAAAAGGTTTAATGTTCCCTTATCTTTTTAATAGGCATTCCAGAATCCATGGTATCCGTGGATAATAGCAACGGTGGATACCGAATCAGAGGATACTGGGGCACGCCTCTACATGCATATGATGGTGGTTCTGAAATTATGGATAAAGGTCCTATTGGATCAGGCCCAAGGCCCATCTAGTCCAACATCCTGTGTCTGTCAGTGGCCCGCCACTTGCCTCTGGGCAACCCGCAAGCGGGAAATGAAGGCAAATCCCTCTCTAACTGTTGCCCCCCTGCAAACGATATTCAGATGCACATGGGGAGCACATAGACATCATAAATACTAGTCATCATTAGACTGGTCTGTCATGGGTCTGTCTGATCCCCTTTTAGATTAGATTAGAAATTTATTTGTCATTGTACTCAAGGTATGAGGACAACAAAATGAGGTGCTCTTCACATCATACAACTGGACAACACCAAATAACATATACAAATAACAATTAAAACAACCCTAATAAAAAAAATACAAATATGAATACCATACAAACATGAGGTATACATTTGTTAAGACCACCAGATTCAGAACTCCCCATTTAGCCTGATCACAGCACTTGGGTAAAAACTATGTTTAAATCTACTTGTCCTAGCTTTCAACACTATATCTTCTTCCTGACGGTAAGATATCAAACATCGAGTGACCCGGATGTGAAGAATCTCTCAAGATCTTTTGTATCTTCTTACTACATCCCATATTGTACAAATCCTCCAATGAGGGAAGAGGACAACCAATGATCTTTTGTGCCCTCTTTATCACTCTTTGGAGTGCCTTTTTCTCCATCTTTTAACGCCAGCCATCCCCACATCTCGTGGCATCAATTTCCGCTAACTATACACTGTGTGAAGACTGACCTCTTTCCGTCCGTCCTGAACTCCCCCACAATCAGTTTTGCTGGCTGACTCCAGTATCGCGAGAAAGGGAGTAAAACGTTCCTCTTTCTCTCCTGCCTCCCTTCCCAGCACACATAATTTTATAAGCGCTGTTCCCTAAGGTGGGAAAATAAGTCAAAACACCTCTAAATACTTTACATTCTTATAAATAGCAGAAGTGGAAAAAGTATTTTAAGAGCGCAGTCCTAAACTGGAGTTAGGCCGGCACAGTTAGCTCACAAAGTTTGGCTGGCACAAGGGCCACCATAAAGTGTGTTTGGACTACTCTCGGAGGACGGCTCACATCTGTGTGCTGGCCTCTCTGACTCCGAGGGTGGTCCAAACATACTTGACGGTGTCCCTTGTGCTGGCCAGACTTTGCTTTATTTACCTCAGAATTTTACCTCAGAATGCCAGATACAAGGGAGTGGCGTTTGGACCACTCTCGGAGTCAGGGAGGATGGCGCACATCTGAGTGCTGGCCTCTCTGACTCCGAGAGTGGTCCAAACATGCTTTATGGTGTCTCTTGTGCTGGCCAAATGTTGCTGTCTTAGCTTATACGAGCCCAACTCAGTTTAGGATTGTGCCCTAATCCAGAGATATAAATACTGCAAAAAACATTCGTCAAGAATCACTAAGCACAGCCCTTGTCCAATTCAGAGACAACTTTGAGAGGACATTAACCAATTTAAAAGGCAGGCAGGCTCTAGAACCTGACTGACTATATTGGATTCAAGGGGGAAAATCTTGAGTGGTTGAACAAGACCAGTCTGTAGAAGGAAGAGAGGAGGCAAATAGTTTATTTTCTTTGGTTGACCTCTTCACAAGTAACTTTCTTAGGCAGGACTGGCTGCTGTTGGCATGGGTGAGATTGAGAACCCCTTCCCATGGTGTCTTGTACTTTAATCAGGAGTGGTCGAGAGGGGGAAAAGGTGGGAGTGGAGAAACAGAGCTCTAGAATTTCTCCTACAGTATAATACTATCTCTGAAACTTTTCTAAAGGACCTTTGTGGAAAAGATGCACCCGGCTCAGCAAGAGACAAAATGAGAAGTTTGCCTAGGGGCAGATGTTAATGTCCAGGCTAAGGGAGATGGTATGTAGCTTGTGTTACATTAAAGTTAGAATCCTATGCAAATTTATCGGGGAGCAAGTCCTGCTGAACACAATGGGACTTAACTTCTGAATAAACATGCACAAGCTAGCACTCAAATATACCTTTTATATTTGATCTTTAAGCAAAGAGTAATAAGTTTCAAAAGCAGGGACAAGGGGAATATGAAGAAAAGACTATCAAAGAAAGCTGCGGTTAAAGACAGAAGAGCAGCTCAGAGTGATCAGTTGGCCACACACACACACACACACACACACACACACACACACACACACACTCAAAAGCTGCCCAGAAGCTTCAAGGCAATGAATGAAGGCAAGAATTGATGTCTGATGACGACACAGACCTTCCCTATTTTATACTACGAGGGAAGTGTCGTTCTGCTATTTTCTATATTTCTTTTCCCCTACACAGCACCTCGTTTCTCTGATTTTGGGGGATCAGAGAAACAAACAGGAGATCAAAAGACATTATTGCATCATGCTGTCGTGGATGGGAAAGCAGAGTTAACGGGGAACTAGGTGTGTTACACCACACTCGTGTCACACACATACACACACCCTCTTCAAAAGGCACTTTTTAGGGTCTTGTGCTATTCAACCGCACAACAGTTCCTGGGTTCGAAGGCCTTTGGGCAACACAATATGACGACGTGAAAAGGGAAAGCCCTGCCCCCGTTTTTCAGCACCTGCGCAAAGCCAGTCCCCAAGCAGCCGACGGGCTTCCTTAGAAAAAATTAAAGCAGAACTCTTCTTGGGAAGGCGTAAGCACGAACGAGCAAGGACAGGCTGCCCCAGGGCAAGTGGAGGGAGCAGGAGGATGAAGTGCAGGTTGAGTCTGGCGTCTTCTGGCTGCTCCAGCAGATTTCCTGAAAACTTGGCTGCTCGTCCTACGGGCGTCTTCGGCCACTTCTGTGATACGTGCCGCTCCTGAAGCTTAAAGAAAAGAAGTGTGTTGAGCACTTGAAAGCCATCATAATGTCCTACCCTGAATGAGGGCGCAATCCTAACCTGGAGTTAGGCCGGCATAGTTAGGCCAGCCAAGTCTGGCCGGCACAAGGGACCCTAACAGTGGTGTCATTCAAATGATTTAGGAACAGGAACTCACTTTTGATTGGCACTTGTTGGGAACCCAGAACCAGCCACGGAGCCCGTTAGGATCCGGAACGCCCGTTCTGGTCCGTTCCCCCTGAATGACATCACCGCCTTCACCCCCTTAGGAATCCGGAGTCGCTCCCTTTAACCCTCTGAGTGCCGGCCAACCAAGAAGAAAAGCTCTTTGCAGAGGAATTGGGAGGGGGGAGGAGGGAGAGTGAAGTGGGCGGAGTCAGCCCTAATTTTAACTAGTGGAACTGAGTTCCCCCGCGTTCCCCCTGCATGACATCACTGGACCCTAAGCTGAAACAGCTGCATGTGCTGCCCACTGACCCCAGCCTCCACCCCCCTGAAACTCTGTTGTCTCTCTGGTGCCACTGACCAGTTTGTAAGCGCCTTGGGGCAGAGCAACTCTGGTTTCATTGCACCTAAACCACCATATACATATGGATGTTGCAGTGACCACGTTAATAAAGACACTGAGAAATGGAACGGTGGCTTTGATAGACTGCAGTTATGCTTCTGAATTCCCAAGTTCTTACCCAGGTCCCAAGGGCGAGTCTGACTTCCCTACCTGTTTGCATGAGCTTGAGCTGCTTCCGTCTTTCCTCCGCCATTTTCGTCCTGTAATCGCCAAACATGGCTCGCATGACCTGGCGCTTTTTGGCCAGGGCCGCCTTCCCGCTGCGCAATGTTTTGACGGCCCGTAGCGCTTCATCCTCTGAACCAAAGCAGAAGACACACGTCATGTAAACGCACAAGGTACGACCGCCCCACCCCCAAAAGTACAATATACCCTGCATCCTTGTAGCCAAAGAAAGTTAGCTATAACCAGATCTCACTGAAATGAACGGAGCACCTGTTAGCCAGGACGGTCTCGTCGATTTCAACGTTTGCTTTGTCATGACCAACTTGCTTTGAATTCAGTGCAAGGCGGTAAAAATAGTCCAAAATCAGTCATTCACTTACAGGCACATTCAGAATTGGAGGCGGCGGCGAAATAAGGCCCCTAGAGAAGGGGCAGGCTTGGGTTATTTATTCCTCACCCCATAGGAAATATAAACATGTTAAAAACCAGATCTGCAATTCTACTGGTTGCCTGCTTTGTGGCTTTAAGCAGCGTTGTTCAAACTGGGGGTTGGGATCCACTTGGTGGGTCGTAACCTGATGTCCGGTGGGTCACGGAAAGCTGGGAGCAGCCATCTTGGAAACTGCAGACCTCACTCTTGCTATATTCCTTTTGTGAGTGTTAACAGTTTACATTTTCAGGTGAGCTTGTAAAAATTTTTAGTTCAGTGCTTTTACACACTATTTTGTCCTAATCTTGCTTCCGGTCATGGCTGTACAGTTGCTGTAGTCCAAGAATGTCAATCTGCATTTCAGGAATGTCGTTTTATTACGTCACAATGACAGCACTTCCTGCTTGATGATGGCACGTCCTGCCACAACATCACTCCCAGGCTAACGACATCACTTCCGGTAGATCCCAACGTGAGTGCCATTCTAAAAAGTGGGTCCCAGTCTAAAAAGTTTGAACACCACTGGCTGAAAGAACCCACACAGTTAGGAAGCAGCTGCCTGCCAAGTCAGATCTTTTAGCCATCTCCTGAGTTTCAAAGTAGGAGCCTTTCCTACCCCTATTTGGAGATGCTGCCAGGTACTGAATCTGGGACCTTCTGCATGCAAAGCAGATACTCTCCCACTGTGTACAGCCCCTCTAACAGGTTCAAATGGTCCTTAATACCAACAGTGTCTATTTCAAGGCTAAATGCGTGCTAGGGGCTGTACAGAACAGAGACACAACAGCCCCTATTAACTAGCACTTGAGAACAAGTTGTACTTCTTTCTCATCCAGACTGCGAAAACTGATTCTGCTCTAGTGACTGTTGTTTTACCGTGCATTTGTGAGGTTGTTTTGGAAATATTTATCGAAGGCTGCTATATAGGTGACCATCCAAAGCCCTCCTCCCTTTAATATTCCCTGCATTCGTGTGTCTCCCTCCCACTCGTCTACGCCGAGAACTGGATTTACTCTGCTTTGGAGTGGATTTCTGAGTCTTCAGGCCAAGCTCCAGCTGCTCCACGCACCAGTCCACCTCCCTCTTCAACTGCTCATCCGATGGCTGCAGGAAAGGAGTCAGGATAGAAGAGGAGAGAGGAGAGCTGGTTAGGCCCAGAAGTCCTGCCAGAGAGGGGGGTGGTGGTAAGGACAGCAGGCATACTTTGAAAAGGAGTTGGCAATTTGGCCCTCTGAGCCCATTCAAAATGGCCCAGTGATAAGCACGGCTGCTGAATGCAACCGAAAGCCTGTCTTTTCACAACATGTGTTCACCCAAGGGCTGCATCCTATGAGCACTCTGTACACCACTGTTCCACGTACGCACATTTTAAGATGGTTCAAGTGTTCACCTAAAAGCTGCAGCCAATTCTGGATCCCTGGTGTGTCTCCCTGGGTGGCGCAGGCTTGTGGCGTTCACGGATTACGCGCACAGGTGGGAAAGCCGGCCTTGGCTCGAGAGGTGTGTGAAAAAGGTCTGGCGCATGAATCCTAGACCCTGCGGCCTTCTTCCGTATTTTACAAGCAGAACTAGCCCAATTTGCATCGATTTGTCTGCTGTGAACCAGACTGATGGCCGCGTTTCAGAACTGAGATTTCAAGTCACCTGCTTGTCCTGCCGCAAGGAAATCGGCAGCCTTGACGTACCTGACACGGCTCAGCTTGGTCCAAAGCCCCTTTCCCAGGGTGCTTGCTGTCCCCATTGGCGCTGCCACTCGGTTCTACCTTGGAGGGCTGGCGTTTCTTTCTCTTTTTCTTCTTGCTTGAGTCGCCAGCTCCTGCTGCCAGCTTTCCTTCTTTTCCAGTCGATTCCTTAGTCTCCATTAAGACTGCCAACCAACGAAAGGACGTTTAGCTGATCAATCACCGGCCTTCTAACCGATGAGACTTAAGGACATCTGCAGATCTGATCGATTTGCAAGACACCACAAGAGAATGCAAAGACCCTAGCACCTCTCTTCCACCTGACTGAGAGAGGAATTTATGCTAAACAAATCAATCAATCAATCACTAGTATTTATATACCGCTTTTCAACATAAAGTTCACAAAGCGGTTTACAGGCAAATAGTAACATTAAAGCTAAATGGCTCCCTGTCCCAAAAGGGCTCACAATCTAAAGGAATGGGGAACACCACCAGCAACAGCCACGAGAAAGACACTGTGCTGGGGTGAAGAGGGACAATTGCTCTCCCCCTGCTAAATATTAGAGGGCACCACTTGAAAAAGTGCCTCTTGCCCAGTTAGCAGGGGCTCAACAAATACTGGCTCATACCCAGAATAAGCGAATGGTCATTAAAGACTGGGGCTTTAACCATTACAATAAAACGAGGGAAGGACAGCAAAAAGTATTATATGTTTAAATGAAGCTTGAGCTCCCTTAAGAGTTACTACAACAGACAACTCAAGGCTACCAAAGCCAATTTTATTTTTCCTTTACTAAGCATCAGTCTAGATCAGCCGTTTTCAAATGCTCAGGGAGAGTTTGCACCGCTGTAAGTGTGTGCACGGGAATAAAGAGGAGAGCAATTGTGACCGATTTCCGGGTCGCAATCACTTTTTCTCTTTATTCTGATGTTTGAGGAGCTCTGTGGAGGCTTCCAGCCCCCCCCCCGCTCCGACAGGTAAGGCAAGTGCAGCCCCTGTCGCCCCAGGGAGCAACACGATGCTGGGGATCATGCCCCTGCCTTCCACCCTCCCCTGCCCCTTAAAGGCACAGAGGCTTTCAGGGTGGGGCGTTGCAATGCCCCAGTTTGAAAACCTCTGGCCCAGACTGTACAATTATGACGAACAGAGAATGAATCTCTTGTTCCATTTTGTATTACTTTGGTTAATACAAAAATAAGCAAATAAGATCAAGCGTGCAATTGTTTGTCTGTCAATGGTATGTTGATGGACTAAAGAGCTATCCCTCTATTATTTTTGAAGTTTAAAATATTAAATGGCAGATGGCAAGCGTTATCTAAAGGAGCAAATGTTTAGGAGACAGTAGGGAACGTGACACCTAGCTAAGCGCGATTTTCTTTTCCCCTCAAAAACTTTTGTCTTTCCCGTATGACAGTTTGGTCAATCGGTCCATCAACCAATTAACTCATGAGCCCTACTAATTGTTACTGAAATGGGGCTTAGTCCTGACTAACTGATTTCAACAGTGCTTGGTCATGACTAATTTTACAGCCCAATAACACACACAGTTCGATCTCTTTGCGAAGGCTTTTAAAAAAACCACACATTTCCAAAACATCGGTGTTTTGGACTTCAAAACCTACTCCTTGTTAAAAGGCCAATTGTGTTTGCTTTCCCTATCAGAGTAACACACCACAAGGAGAAAGCAAAGGATATGCCTTTTAACTCAGTGTAATTAAACATTTGTCCTTGCATAGTCTCTTGTATCTCACAAGGAAAAGATTCCACCTTAAGTCTCCTCACCTGGAGTCAATTTTCAACTCGCCACAGGCGAGCAGGAGTAGATCATTTCCAAGGCTGAATTAAAGCATGCAGACTCAGGCACTGTACCTGTGTGGGGAGTCTCCAATGGAGGAATCCCTTGCTTAGGGCACTCTTTACCGCCTCTTCTGGTTCCACCCATTGCATCAGGTCTATCAGGGTTCGGGCAGGTTGAATTCTCCAGTGTTGTGGTTTTGCTGGATGGGGAATCCCCTTCGGTGGCATTTTCTGCTGCAGCCACAAAACCGGGATCGCACTCAGCAGAGGGAAATGGGCGACTGTTGGGGATGACAAAGTTGAAAGCAAACCCGGGCATTTCTGCTGCAGTGGAAAAGTCCAGCCTCCCATTCTCATCATCCTGCGGGGAAGGACCGCTGCCAGCGCACGGTTCTTCAGAGGCTCCCACCCCCACAGGGCCACTGATTTCTGCTCTCTCAGAAAGATCAAAGCCAAACTGAAAGCTATTATCCGATGGTGCAAACCATGACCTCTGTGTCTCAGGGGGCTGGCTGGATTGCTTCCTGTATACCACGCTGCCTGAAGAAAGAGCATCTCCTGGCTGAATCTGCACCTTCACAGGCTTCAAGGCTGCAGGGAACAAAAGAGTTGGCATTTCAGGTAAGTAACTAGTCCTCATTGTGGACCTCTTACATGGACCTATCACGCCAAGGAAAGCCAAATGCTGTCGGAAGGAAGGAAGGAAGGAAGGAAGGAAGGAAGGATGGATGGATGGATGGATGGATGGATGGATGGAGATAGAAAATAAAGTTCCTTCTTTTGCACAGTGTGTGCGTGTGTGCGTGCGCGCACGTGCGCGTGTGTGTGTATAATAAAGTTCCTTCTTTTGCACAGTAGACGGGGCCATAGCTCAGGAGCAGAGCTGCTGCTCTGCAAGCAGGTCTGGGCTCAATCCTGACATCTCCAGGCAGGATTGGGAAAGACTGGATCCCTGAAGATTTGCCTGCATTCAGAGTAGATACTGAACTAGCTGGACTAACGGTCTGACTCAGGGAGAAGGGCAGCTTCCTATGTTCCTGCACATGTGTGTCAGGTTGCAGTGCCATTGCAAGCCTAAAGGAATTTTTGTAGCTTAAGGAATTTGGCTAAGAGAGCAATTACTTGTAATAATGCATCTCACCTGTAGGCACGTGCTCTTTGGCATGTGGGCTATACTCAGTGGTGTTATTCTACCGGAACGCTGGGCGGGACATCCGGGTGATCGACAGCCCGCCCGTCGCATTCCGCAGCGTTACGCCGTTTACATAACGTACACAAGCGGCGTAATTGATTACGCAAACGGTGTAACGCTGCGGAACGCGACGGGCGGGCTGTCGATCACCCGGATGTCCCGCCCAGCGTTCTGGTAGAATAACACCACTGGCTATACTCACCTGAAGCTGACTGCTTTTAGAGTGGGATTTTTTAGAGTCTGCCTTTTTTAAGATTGTGAGCCCTTTGGGACAGGGAGCCATTTAACTTTATTATTATTACTATTTGCCTGTAAACCGCTTTGTGAACTTCATGTTGAAAAGCGGTATATAAGTACCTGTTGATTGATTGATTGATTGATTGATTGATTGATTGATTGATATAAGCAGTAAACTGTGGGGCCATTCACCATTCTATTCTAGTCTCTACATTCTACACTACTCTAGTATCAGGAAGTGAGGAGAACTCTCTGTGCGAGAAGTGAACTTATCTATGTACTTCCGTAAGTTATGGAACTATGTACTTGTCTATGAAGAAGCTGTTAGAACTGCTTATTCTTGCCTAATACCTACTGCTGCTGCTGCTGCTGCTGCTATCTACACGTATATATCTACCGACTTGGACTGCTTTTTACTGACTTATGCTATCTGCTTTATCCTCTGAGGAATCTATCTGCTAATACAAGCCTTGGCTTCTAAGTACCACGCCTCGTCTGCAGTGGTGTCATTCAAATGATTTAGGAACAGGAACTCACTTTTGATTGGCACTTTTCGGGAACCTGGAACCAGCCACGGAACCTGTTAGGATCCGGAACGCCCGTTCTGGTCCGTTCCCACTGAATGACATCACTGCCTTCGCCCCCCTAGGAATCCGAAGTCGCTCCCTTTAACCCTCTGAGTGCCGGCCAACCAAGAAGAAAAGCTCTTTGCAGAGGAATTGGAAGGGGGGTGGAGGGAGAGTGAAGTGGGCGGAGTCAGCCCTAATTTTAACTAGTGGAACTGAGTTCCCCCGCGTTCCCCCTGCATGACATCACTGCTCGTCTGTTATTGTGGTCTTTTGCCAAGAAACGATTTGCTGGAGAGCTGGGACATCCGCTGAACGCTGCTAGTGCTTAAGTTATCCAGAAGTCTAACTATGTTTAGCACATACTCATAATGCCGTTTCCCACCTCACCTGCTTTTGCCGCTCTCTTCCTCTCCTCTGCCATCTGGAGCCGGTAGTCCCCAAAGACCCGGTGCATCACCTGCCGCTTTTTCACAAAAGGCGCCTTGCGCGAGCGCAGAACTCCCAGGACCCGCCGCGTCTCCTCGGCTACTCTCCAGAACGAGCGGAAAAGTCATGGAACACACAAGCAGGAACTAGTTATTTACCTAGAATGGCTATGTCAGTAGTTCCCAACCTCAGGGGGTCATAAACTAATTTTCAGGGGGGTCGCGAAGAGCTTGGAGCAGCCACCTGAAAAAGCTGGGCAGCGCTATCTTGGAAGCTTCATTTTGGCTAGGGAAAAGAGGCTTCCCCATTAAACTGCCACTTCCTTAATGCTTGTGGCTGCAAGGGAAATTAGCCTTGCTGTGGGCTCGTCTTGGTGTGTACGCAGCGGTGTTATGCTGTCGGAACGCTGGGCGGAACATCTGGGTGATCGACAGCCCGCCTGTCACGTTCCTCAGCGTTACGCCGTTTGCGTAACGTACGCAAGCGGCGTAATTGGTTACGCAAACGGCGTAACGCTGCGGAACGCGACGGGTGGGCTGTCGATCACCCGGATGTCCCGCCCAGCGTTCCGGCAGCGTAACACCGCTGTGTGTATGTATGGGTGTGATGAAGTCTCTCCCGGGTCTCTTTCCAAGTGGGCACGTCACGCCTTCCATGAGCACGCCTAGGTGGAAGAGGAATGTAAACTCTCTGAAAACTACCCAAAATTTGGCTTTACCACCTTGAGCAGCATAGAGAAGCCACACTGTGTTCTGTGCAACCTTGTTCTCAGTGCTGAATCATTCACTGAACTCAAAACTCAAACATCACTTAGAGACAAAGAATTCAGAACATTCTAAAAAAAGATGTGGGGTTCTTTTGACTTTCAAAAAGTGCGATTTATTAAAAGCAATGATTTTACTTCCTGCTTAATGACATCGCTTCCAGCCTTAGGTCTTAAGGGGGTCCAAACAGGCTGTCATACCTAAAAAGGGGTCAAGGTGCAAAAAAGTGTGGGAGCCACTGGGCTATGTCATGTTGGGCTGTTTGGAGCAGGGGTTGTTCATACTGTATGTTTGGATGTTTAAAAAGAAGTTTTACATCTGCTTTTATTGATGCCCTTGATGGCTGAGTCTGTTTTATTATCATGATTTATCATCATCATTTATTAGTTCGTTATTATTTAAATATCATTTATAAATTATTATTTATTATCATTTTTTCTTTATTATCCCTGCTTTTTATAACTTGTGTGCCTCTGGCTTTTTGCCGTTTTACTGCTGCATTTTTATATCTTTTTTTATAGTAATGTTGTTTAATTTTACGTAAGCTGCCTTGGATGGGGGAAAAGGCAGGGTAAAAATGTATTAAACGAATTCATTTAATTCAATTCTTATCCTGCTTTTTACCCACATGGGCGCCCAAAGCAGTTTCCCAAATACACAAAACATAAAATAGGCAATAAAAAATAAATACTATATAAAATACAAACGTTCAGAAACCAGCAACGATCAAAATAAAGGAATACGAGGCAAAACACATAAAAATACAAAGAGCAGTAAGAACCCACTCATAAAACCAGCAGACATCCAGTTGGACAATGTATTGTTGTTATTCAGTCGCTAAGTCGTGTCCGACTCTTCGCGGCCCCCTGGACCACAGCACGCCAGGCCTCCCTGTCCTCCACTTGCTTCCAGAGTTTGCCCAATTTCAAGTTAATTGCTTTGGTGACACTGTCTAACCATCTCACCCTCTGCTGCCCCCTCCTCCTTTGGCCTTCCATCTTTCCCAGCATGAGGGTTTTTTTCTAAAGAGTCCTCTCTTCTCATGAGGTGGCCAAAGTACTTGAGCTTCCAGGGAGCAATCAGGCTTGACTTCCTGTAGGATTGATGATTGGATCTCCTTGCAGTCCAGGGGACTCTCAAGAGTCTTCTCCAACACCGTAATTCAAAAGCATCTATTCTTCGGCACTCTGCCTTTCTTATAGAGTTGGACAATACATTTTTATTAATAAACAGTTCAGCCACATTAGTACTGTATTGCAACTTGTTTTTTAAACGCTTCTGCTGCGCAGCCTTCTTTTGCTCTTCCTCACAACAGACCACAAGAGGCGAAGACCATAGACATCACTGTGCCATGAGAAAATAGTTGAAAATCATTGCCCTGGGGCATCTGCTAACCTCCCCTTTGCATATCCAGCGCAGCTTTCACGCTGGGGAGCCTTCCCGCAGCAAGGGCATGTGCACATTCACAGCTTTGTATGTCTCAATTGGCAGATCAGTCCCATTTTACAGGCAAAGCACTGAGGCTTTGGGACAATGAGTTGCCCCAAGGCAGAGTCTGAGAATTAAGATTTGAACTCATGTACCACCCAAGATTACATTTTCTTGGCAGTCTGGTAGCTGTTGGGGCAGGGGGGAACACCTCCCTATGGGTTGGTCTCATGTTGCAAAGTAAACAATACAAAACATTTTGCACCTTTCTGCCGGACTGTGCTATTTCTTTCCATGCCAGCAGAACACCAAAGCAGGCAGCCTGTGATTCAGTTCAACTACCCTGTAGGACTGGCTCTTTAAGACTGTCTGGACACTTGAGCCGGCTGCCAGGGTCTTATTCAGAAACAGTAGATGAGTCTTTTACCAATGGGAAGGGGACTGGGTGAGAAATTAGAATACAGCCAAAACTCGTAGGGAAAGGACAATATCTTTTTATTTCGCTTACCAAACGGAACAGCCTGTCCTTCAGTTCAATTAGAACTCAGAGTGGCTTCTGGTCGAGAGGGTTAAAGCTGCAGTAATGCCCAAAGATAAGATCCAAAGGTCGCTAGTTTGAGACCACCGGAAGCTTCCATGCGCGGCAGACCTCGAGAATGCGGCTGATAAGATCTGAGCTGTCTCAGCTGCCTGTGAGAGGGGGAGTTGTGCTGGGCGGCCAGCTGTTCTTTGGTGAGAGCAAAGAAGCAGATTATCAGCCGGTGGAAGGCAATCGTGCGGCGAGAAAGGAGGACTGGACGATGAAAGTGTCATCTGCATGTAGTTGTTCTTGAAAGATTAGAACTTTGTTTGTGATTTGTAAAAACGCTTGCGGTTTAGAAAAATGCCTGCCTATGTAAACCGTCTTGAATTAAAGTCAAAGGAGCAATCTGATGACCAAGAAAGGCGGTATATAAATACCTATTATTCTACTGACCTTGTTTTGGAGTTGGGTTCTGACGCAAGAGGCCGGTCTCCAGCTGGGAGATGCACCAGTCCAGTTCATCCTGGAATGACCCTTGGGGAATCTGGATGAGTAGAGAGAGCACAGAGTCTGCCTGAGGGCTGTCAGTTAAAAAGGAGTGGGGGGCACGTGTACGTATGTGAACACCTTAAGCTATGTAGAAACTGCATCAAATAAAGAGCAGGCAGCTTGTTCTGCTCTCAGCCAGGGTCGGTTCTTCCATGAGGACAACTGAGATGGTTGCAGATAACGAGGACTGACTGTAATTCCAAATGGACTCACCATCTGAACAAGGGAGATACTAGCCACAGTCACTTGGAGGGATGCTACGCTAGGGACGTGGTGGCGCAGCGGGTTAAACCGCTGCTGTTGGGCTTTCCGACCGGAAGGTTGGGAGTTCAAGACTGCATGACCGAGTGAGCTCCCGTTGCTTGTCCCAGCTCCTGCCAACCTAGCAGTTCAAAAACACCTAAATGCAAGTAGATAAATAGGGACCACTTCGGGGGGAAGGGAACGGCGTTCCGTGCGCTACGGCGTAGAGTCATGCCGGCCACATGACCACAGAAGCTTGTCCTTGGACAAAACGCCGGCTCTACAGGCTTTGAAACGGAGATGAGCACTGCCCCCTACAGTCGGTCACGACTAGACCATTCGGTCATGGGGAAACCTTTACCTTTTACCCTGGGATGAATTGGGACAGCTACTTCTGATATATTCTATTATTAACAGAATATATTGCATTATGTTGCATACATTAATAGAATATTTTAGAAAGTAATAAGATGTTAAATATAAGAGAGCTGCCCTTTAAAAGGGGACCTAACAGGGACCCTAATGAGGCTGGCCATCTCTGCTGCAGCTGACAGAGAAGGGCAGGCAAGTCCTTACCTCTTCCATTAGGAGAGTTGACAATCCTGGCTTCAGCTACAGTCTTCCTTGAATTACCATCCCCCTAGGAACCCAAGACAAAGGTGTCAGCATATATAGGATTGCAGGCATGCATGTGTACCATTCTGGCTACATTTTTGGACAAAGGCTTGGCCTGGTTCTGATGTTGTGAGAAAGGGAAAAGAGCATCCCTCTGTCGACTCTGTTCATCCCATGCAGAATTTCGTACGTCTCAATCAAGACCCACTCAGGCGCCTCTTTCCCAGACTGAAGAGCCCCAAACACTGCAGTCTTTCTTCATTGGGGAGGTGCCCCAGCTCCGTAATCATTTTCATCGCTCTCTTCTGCACCTTTTCCAGCTCCACTATGTCCTTTCTGAGATGTGGTGACCAGAACTGTACCTAGTACTCCAGATGCAGCCTCACCGTCAAGTTGTACAATGGCAAACTGTGGGTCATGAGCCAATTTCAGGTGGGTTGCCAAGCACCTAGGGCAGCCATATTGAAAATATGGGAAGATGGGATGCTGGAAAGGGGGAGGGCTGTGTGGTTATTTTGCTTGTGCCAAGGTTGTAAATAAGCTTTTTTCCCCTTTCTGAGTCACTTTGCTATTGAAAAACGGCTGAGAAGTAACCTTATTGCTGCATTGTCAGGAAAGCAGCAGGTTGTGGTGTCAGAATGATGGCACTTCTGGCTGTGACATCACTTCCGGTGGGTCCCAGACAGACTATCATTCTAAAAAAGTGGGTCTCTGTGCTAAGAGGTTTGAGAGCCACTGACATAATAGTGGCTCAACTCCTATTTATGATATTCAACATAATAGTCTCAACCTCTTTTTCTAATTGCCCCAAGCATGGAATTGCCCAAATTCACTGCTGCCCCTTAGGCACCGTGTCCCAACCGCCCCCTGTACGTGCCAGACTTAAGCCAGCCTAAACACGCTGCATGCTGACTCGCAAGCCCGTCCCCACGTCGCTCCATGAGTGTTACCCGTAGGGACAGCCGCCCTCTCGCACGCTGGCCGGACTCTGGTTTGCGGGGACTCCGCTACAAGCGAGCCGGACCGTGTCCGGCAACGAACTCCTTCCCGCCGGCCCCGCATTCCCCTCGGTTCTTGGGACTTCCGTTCCGCCGTCAAGCTGTTCTGCCTATACACCATACTGGAAAGAATTCGCTTCTTTCCCCCAGCAAATCGACGCAAATGCCCGTTAAGCTGTCCGGGGAAAGGTTCATAATAAAGCTTGTCACGCTTTGCCCTATTTTGGCAACTCCTAACAGCAGCACCCTCCCAAGGGTATCGATTCAGAAGTCACACTGAGCCCTATGCATTACTCTGAAGTATGTCTCAGTGTTTTCAATGGGGCTTACTCCCAGGCCAGGAACGTGTGTGAGCGTGTGTGTGAGTGATCGCAACCAAAATCTTCCTTTTAATCCACTTTTGCTACCCCATCCCTTGACATGCTTTGCAATGGTCCCCCATTCTAGTCCATGCTAAGAGTCACAAACCCAATTCTGTGTATCTCTACACAGAATAAGTCCCATTGCATTCCTGGGGCTTACTCTCGGGAAAGTGTGCACAGGATTGCAGCTTTAGAAAGTGCCAGATTCTCACTCTTTCCTTTGGAGTGTTTTGCAGGCTGCTAGAATCCACATCGTAAAAGGGATTTTAAACAGAACGTATATTTATGCAACAGGGTGGTTATATACCCTTACCTAACTTATTCCAGTTGCAGAATTTTTCAAAAACCCAACTTTTTAAGTACACTCTATTCCAGTTTCATCTACAAACACAATACTTTTGATGTAACTAAAATTCCTTTGTCCTTAACAAAGCTCCACCTTTTCCAAGGATCTTCCCCTTCTGCACCAGACTGGCAGAACCACCACATTTCAGAGCACACTAGTGAAATCTTTGCCAGACAGCCTGCAATGTGTTCAGATTCATTTTGCTAGATTTCCCACCTGGGCACATGCAACTTTGCATATGGTCAGAGGCATCTAGGTCGAGGTCTGAATCATAAATAAAACCCTGTCTTAATCACAGCCACAGATCTCTACTAAAGTATCACAGCCCAATTGCAACAATGCTTTCTTAATGCAGCAAGTTCTTTTGATGGATCTTCCTTCTGTTTCTGAATTACATCTCTGTTGTGCCACCACAAATGTAAGCAACAGAGTAGGCAAACCAAAGTGTGCAGGAGGCTTGTGATTTTAAGAAACTGCCATGTTTTAAGAGTATTTTAAGACTTTCAAATATCATTAGCCATCCCCGGTACAGCTAATATCTATTTGCATGGTGGTTACCCCTTTTCTCCTACAGGACATGAGACTAAGGTGGGCTGATGCCCAGCAACCTCCAGTGGGTTATTAGACATAATTAGACATAAAACCTCCAGTGGGTTATTAGACATAACCTATTAGACATAATAATAGAGCAGACTTCAGAACAAAAGACCCACATTGGAGTCTACACTCACACCACCTAGACTTTTCTTTTGAAAAACCTTAAGTCTCAGCATTAGACAATTAAATATGCAGCTCTAAGTCTGCATTCCCTTTCAAAAGAAAATGTTAGCGTAGACCAGTGTTATGTAGTGAAGATTGCACAGTGACCGTAGATAAAGGTAAAAGTTTCCCCACGACCGAATGGTCTAGTCGTGACCGACTGTAGGGGCCATCGGACTCTACGCCGTACCATCACGCAGTCTTGAACTCCCAAGCCCAGCAACAGCGAATTAACCCGCTGCGCCACCACGTCCCTATGTAACCACAGATACTGGTCTATAAACAAGCTGCTCCCTGGGGGAAAGCATCACCACTATTAATTGCAAGCGCCCTCTGCTGGGCTGAGCAGCACAAGAGCAAAAACTGAACACTATTCCAATCCTATTCTTTTTGTAAGTTGCCGTGGGCATTTGCCTTGGCAAAGGAAAGGGCGGAGTAGCAATCTTTTAAATAAACCCTTTTCCCCCCATAAAAGAACCAACTTCTGCCCACGTTGAACAAGAATCTGAGACACACTGGCAGTGGGGGATTTAGGGAGATCCTAGGGCAGGGGTTTCCTAACTCCAGCCCACGGGGCAAATGTGGCCCTTGGAGAGCTTCTAATCTGCCCGCAGCAAGCCTCCGGTCCCCTATGAGCCTCTGACCCTCCTGACCTTGCTGGCACGGGCTGCACCCTCCAAGCAGTGCTCTGGTTTTTGCGGAGGTGGTCTGACACGCAGCATCCCCAGCCCTCCGAATGCCTCCGGAATGCCGAAAATAGTCACTTTCTGGTTTTCCCAAAGACCTGGAAGTGATGGTTTTAGGCGCTCTGAAGGTCTTAAGACAGCTTTCTGAAGATCAGGGAGGCCTCCTCGCCCCTCAGGACATGCTGTGGGTTGCTGTGATCTGTTGCTGTGATCTGTTGGTTCTGAGAGCACCCACACTGCAGTTGCTCCCAGTTATGTGTAACAAGCAGATGTGCATCATTTACCGTATTTCCCCAAGTATAAGGCGCACCTTAATTTTGGGGCCAGAAATTTGAAAAATACATTTTTGGGGCCGGCTGTTCTCCGTGCTTCCGATTGCCTTAAGAGCCGCCAGCCTCCCTCCGGCTCTTGGCTCTTAAGGCAAGCGGGAGCACGAAGAACGCAGCGCTGCGTTCTCTGTGCTCCCGCTTGCCTTAAAGAGCCGGCAGGAGCGCTGCCCTCCCTTCTCCGCGCTCCCGCCGGCTCTTTAAGGCAAGCGGGAGCATGGAGAACACAGCACTGCCCGGCACATCCCTTGAATAAGACGCACCCAATTTTTAGCCCCCGGTTTTTTGGGAAAAAGGTGCGTCTTATACTTGGGGAAATACGGTATTCAAATACAGTGTGTTTTAACTTTTTTTTTTTTTAAACACAGAAGCTGCTCAACTGTGTAACCTTTGTGTAGTTATGCAGGATATTCAATACACCTTACTCCCGAGGAAAGCGTGCACAGGACTGCATCACAGAAGAAGTTCCCTCCAACCCATCTTTGTGACAGCACACTGAGGACGGAGGCTGCAGAAGTGAGTGGTGTTTGCAACCCTTTAACACTGCAGCTTGACGAGGGGTTGGTCAGGGCAGGACCAGACCTGACAAGGAGAACTGTGTCACCACAAGGCACAGCCTGCACAGGGAAAGGGGTGCAGGCAGAGTCCGGTCACCCTGGAATTAAAACCACACTCGTCCACGGCTCAGTTGGCTTTAATCAGACAAGGCAGGTCAGAACCCAGAAGGCGCCGTTCCAAAGAAAGGCCAGGAGTGAGGCACTATGGGAGAAAAACGGCAGGAGCTTCCTGGGGCTACAGCTCTGTGCGTGATTGTCCAGGGCACTGAATCCACCCAGGGAACGGGAGTGTTTTCCTCCTTTCTCTGCCGGAGAGACCCAAAGCCAGCACTGGCGGGACAGTTGTTGCTGCCAACGCCCAGAAGCAGGACGTTCCCCTCGAGCCCCTGGGAAAGGCGAGGCTCGCTGGAGGACCCGACCCGAGCAGGCCAGAAATGAGGACTGCAGCGTTTTGCTCGGACACGACTCCTCCAAGAGAGCTGCGAGGAAGAGGCAGAGCCGGACTGTCTGTGGCAGGAGGCGCAGACTGCAGTGTGGCCAGAACCCCCGCTAGGCCAGCAGGCTGGATGGAGCACTGCTCAGCTCCCACGTGGCTCCAGCTTCAGACGGCGAAGGCCTCGCGCCTCCAGACTTGCTGGCCTGCGATGTAGGTGGCTCCGACATGCAGGCTCTCGTCCAGCAGCAAGAAGTCTGGGGGAAGCAGGAAAAGATGACCATCACAGAGGGCCCCCCTATTAGACATAACCCCCACCCCGGCCCTCTTTAGCATTTGGTAGGCCCCAGCGAAGAATAGATGCTTTTGAACTATGGTGCTGGAGAAGACTCTTGAGAGTCCCCTGGACTGCAAGGAGACCCAATTGGGCAATCCTACAGGAAGTCCAGCCTGATTGCTCCCTGGAAGGACAAATCCTGAAGCTGAAGCTCCAATACTTTGGCCACCTCCTGAGAAGAGAGGACTCTTTAGAAAAGACCCTCATGCTGGGAAAGATGGAAGGCCAAAGGAGAAGGGGGCAGCAGAGGATGAGATGGTTAGAGAGTGTCACCGAAGCGATGAACATGAAGTTGGGCGAACTCCAGAAGCTAGTGGAGGACGGGGAGGCCTGGCGTGCTGAGGTCCAGGGGGTCGCGAAGAGTCGGACACGACTTAGCGACTGAACAACAAGGCTCCAGCGCTGGCCAGGATTGCCAGATCTCAGGTTTCCAAAGGACCATCCTGGACCATCATGGTTGGCAACCATCGGACAAGCTACTTTACGAAATGCCAAAGGGCTATTTGGGGCAGGGTGCTCCCTGGTCCCTCCCATGGGCGGGGCTGGCCCAAGCCACACCCTCGGCTAGAACGTAGAGTGACACTCTTTCCGAGGGCAGGACACTCCCCCTGTGGCTCTGTGCAAAAGCAAGAATCAGCTCCCCAATTCTGTGTATTGCGCCAAGAAAAACAGCACCGTAGAGAGTGCCAGGTCTCTCTCTCTGGCCTCTGCATGGCCAGCCAGCGGTGGCAGCGGCAAAGGAAGAGGAAGCCGGGCAGGGGAGGGAACTTCCTCTGTCTCCCCTCCAGTCACTCTGAGTGCTAGTGGCTGCTGAGCAGGATGGGGTGTCTGCTGTGCTAAGGGAGCTTCCGGGGCTGCCCTGGCCACATAGGGGGTCTCCCCCAAGGGCGAATCTCCCTTGGGCTACACAGCTCCGGGCAGGGCCGGCTGCAGGGGTGTGTCGAGTGATCTGCTCCAGCTGGAAAACGGATGCATTGGCTGTACGTGCTTTGGAGCGCCGGCCTCTTCTAGCGGTCCCAGCAGCATCCAGCCCAGCTCAGTCTGTGAGCCAGAATGGACTACCCTGGCAGGGCTACGGGCAGTGATGTCATGCAGGGGGAACTCAGTTCCACTAGTTAAAATTAGGGCTGACTCCGCCCACTTCACTCTCCCTCCTCCCGATTCCTCTGCAAAGAGCTTTTCTTCTTGGTTGGCCGGCACTCAGAGGGTTAAAGGGAGCGACTCCGGATTCCTAGGGGGCGAAGGCGGTGATGTCGTTCAGGGGGAACGGACCAGAACGGGCGTTCCGGATCCTAACGGGCTCCGTGGCTGGTTCCGGGTTCCCGACAAGTGCCAATCAAAAGTGAGTTCCGGTTCCTAAATCATTTGAATGACGCCACTGGCTACGGGACGCGAGAGGTACAGTCAGGCGCTGATATCAGGCCAAGCAGGATGGAGCGCTGTGTGACTGCCTGCGGAGGATTTGGCTGCAGGGATCTGATTTAGAGGACTTAGGGGCGGGGAAGTAAAGCCTTTACGGTGCCACCAAATCCTTGGTTTTTACACACGCTTTTCCCAATGGAACATGCAGGAGGGCTCCGGGTGGGAAGGCTGGCAGCGCGTTTAGGGTCCTGCTGCCCCCCATCACCCCAATACCTGCATCGGTGTCGTAATCCAGGGTTCCCTTCTGGTCCTCAATTCCCAAGAGCTGAGCAGGATGGAGAGAAGCAGCCTCCAGGGCCATCTCCACGGAGCAGCCTGCAAGAGAGAACGGCTTTGGGTTGGCGTGTGAGGAGGGGGAAACGGGTTCTCTCTCTTCCTCCTGCCGAAAAAGGCTTTGCAACCATTTCACACCTCGGGGCCAAGCCGCTAGTTCTCACTGAGGTCCCTCCTTGCAGAGGAGCAAGTTCTTTCCAGGCAAGAACGTTCCCTCCACAGGATGTCAAGGAGAAATGGAGCAGTCAGAGGATCAAGAGTGAGGAGCCAGGTCTGCTGGATCATTTTGGACCAGTCGCCGTTCTCCAGCTTTGACCTACTTGGCAGGGTTGTCGCAGAAATGCAACAGAAGGAAGGGGAAACCACGTCCACCTTGCCTATTTGTCGTTTGTGGAGATGCACAAGGCAGGATCATGAGGCCATGATAATTTCAGAAGTCACTCATCCTTGTTAAATTGTGTGTTTTGCTGTTCCCATTTTGGCTGAAGTTACAGTTTAAAAAAAAATTATGGATGGATGGATGGAAACAGATGGATTCTGGGAGTTCTTCTATCTCACCCTGCCCCGATACTTATTTTAAGTTCTTTTCTCTAGTTCCCCACCCCATTATTTCACCCTGGAGGATATCTAGTGTCCAATTTTGCTGCTCTGCAATGGAAGGGGCAGATTCAGAGCGCAATCCTAACCTAGAGTTAGGCTGGCACAGTTAGGGCAGCACAAGGGCCACTGTAAAGGATGTTTGGACCACTCTCGGAGTCAGAGAGGCCAGCACACAGGCGTGCGCCATCCTCCCTGACTCCGAGCGTGGGCCAAAAGCCACTCCCTTGTATCTGGCTTTCTGAGGTAAATTTCTGAGGTAAAATTCTGAGGGAAATAAAGCAAAGTCTGACCAGCGCAAGCGCCACTGTAAAGGATGTTTGGACCACTCTCAGAGAGGCCAGCCCACAGACATGCGCCATCCTCCCTGACTCTGAGAGTGGTCCAAACGCTCTTTACGGTGGCCCTTGTGCCAGCCAGACTTTGCTGGCCTATCTGTGCAGCCTTAGCACCAGGTTAGGATTGCTGTCCAGACATACAGGCTTGGTTCCTCCAACAGCCCGAGACCCACAGAGAAAACCCAGGAACAAGACGCCAGTAAAGGCAAGAGGGGAAAAAGGAGGCCCCTTTTCCTGGGCTTTGACGTCTGCACGGAGAAGCCTTACCTGTCGCGTCCCTGAAGTGTCGGACGCAGGTCTCCATCGTTGCCATGCTTCCACTCAGGGTTTTGGTCCCTGCGAAGCAGAGCAGAAGAGTGAAGTTAGGCAGAAAAACAAGTATGATGAGCTGGGGGAATTCTTCTAAACCATCACAGGAGGCAGCCGGGGCATCCCATCGATTTTGACATAGCGAGGATATTGGGCAAGAAGCATAGCTGCACTGAGACGTGATTTTGAGCACAGACCCCCATCTGGATCTCAAAGGGGGCTGCAGCAAAGTGTCAGGGCCCAGGCCTTGCTTGCAGCTTCAGGTCCCAATCCCCAGCCTCTCGAGGTGGCCACGGGAACGACCCTGGTTGAAACAGGGCCAGGAGCGAAGCAGGATGCCGACACCTCATCTTCTCTGAGCACTTAGTGGGCATCGCCCACGCGTTTACCATCACGTTCCTGCAGCCATGAGGACTGGAAACTTTGCTTGGAGAGGGGAAAAAGACAAAAGTTGCCAGCAGTGTGAACTATTCGGGTAAATACCACACGATGTGCTTTTTTAAATCACACGATGTGCCATCTCTACTCAGGTGCAGACGTGGCAAACAGACAGCCCTGGCAGGGCACGCCTGAGCACAAGTAAATACCCTGCATTTATACCGTGGTCTCAAATATCCAAGCTGCTTCATGTCTCTGGTAGTTCCAGAGGCCCACTTGCTCTGGTTTTGTGAATCCAAGCTTGGTGCTGGGCAATCAGAGAGCTGCCCAGGGCTCCATCTTCCAGAGCTGGGCCACGGGACCCTCACCTGCAACGTAGGAGTTCGGTCCGTCTACCTCAATCATCTGCTGGCCCAGCGTGTGCCTGCCTGGGGGAAGCCCCATTGCTGCAATGGCATCCGTCACCAAGACCAGACCTAGAGCGAGAGAGACAAGGGGGGCTCCTGTTAATTGTCACCATCTGGTTGCCTGGGCAGGCTCTGGATTCCCAAGCAGCTGAAGCTGCAGGGCACTGCAGTTTTTGGATCTCTTTTGCATGCAGAAGGTCCCCGGTTCGATTTCCTGCAGCTTCAAGTTGGGCTGCTGGGAAAGACCTCTGTGGAGCCTGAAGAGCTGCTGCCAGCCCAGGCCAAGTCAGACACAGCAAAGGACGGATTCGGGAAGAAGCAGCTTCCCAAGTTTCGCCCACGAAGCCTTGCAAGAGGACCCGCTAAAGGGGAGGCAATTCGAGACTCCCTGCCTCATGGCAACACACAGCGCACGCTTGTGAAGGAAGACTGCAGCGTTTGGGGCTCTTCAGTCTAGAAAAAAGGCGCCTGAGGGGGTACTTGATCGAGACCAGTGGTGTCATTCAAATGATTTAGGAACAGGAACTCACTTTTGAGTTCAAATTCAAATGTTGAGAAAAAAAAACAAAAGAAAAAAAAAACCGGAAGCAGCCACAGAGCCCGTTAGGATCCGGAACGCCCGTTCTGGTCCGTTCCCCCTGAATGACATCACTGATCGAGACGTACAAAATTATGCATTGGATGGATACAGTGGATAGAGAGATGTTCTTTTCCCTCTCTCACAACACCAGAATCAGGGGATAGCCACTAACATTGAGTGTTGGGGGAGTTACAATGGATAAAAGGGAATACTTTTTTTACCCGGTGGGTAAGACTCCTTGCCACAGGAGGTGGTGATGGCATCTGAACTAGATGCCTTTGAAAGGGGACTGGACAGATTTCTGGAGGAAAAGTCCGTCGTGGGCTATAGGCCATGATGGGTTGTGCAACCTCCTTACATTACTAGTAGGCTACTTCAGAATGCCAGATGCAAGGGAGTGGCAACAGGATGCAAGCATCTTGTGGTCCACTGAGCTCCCTGAGGCACCTGGTGGGCCACTGTGAAATACAGGAAGCTGGATTAGATGGGCCTTTGGCCTGATCCAGTGGGGCTCTCCTTATGTTCTTATACCTTTTGGGTGGGCCCGGTGTGCAATCCTCAGAGCTGCAGGGTTTGTGTGGATCCCGTCCGAGATCATGCCGTAGAACACCTGCTGACCCGGGGGAATCTGGTCGCTGGTGAGAAGCCCCACGATCCCTGGATCACGATGGTGGAACTGCACGGGGGGGGGGGGAGAGAAGAGGAAGGGGGTGAGCAGAGCAACCTGTGCAAGACCAGAGGAGAAAAGGGCAAGCAAGAGGTCTTGGAATCTGCAGTGCTGCATAACGCCGGAGGCTTCTGCACAGCCTGCACTAAAAAGCCATTTCTGCATCAAGTCAGCCTAGATTTTGTACACCATTTTCATCGGCTTCCTGATTTTGGGCAGTCAAAGGAGGCCAGTTGGTGTTATCTACCCAGAACTCAGATGCCCAACCAACAGGGCCGGCTCTCCCCAGCTTCCGGTAATTCACAAAGCATCGCCCGTGCCGTTTCTGACTTTATGGGCAACCATGAGGACTAGGAACGTGGCTTGTTGGTTTTCTGCTAGAGAGTGGCGATTCCCAAGGGGCCGGCAACAGGATGAGGCTCTGCCTCCTTCACACTTACAGGTAACATGGCGTTGAAGAGATGAGTGATGAAGGTGGCTCCGTGCTGGACAGCTTCTTCAGCCTGAGACAAGTTGGCTACAGAGTGGCCTAGAGAAACACAGAGGACTAGATGCAGGAAGGCAAAAAATGCTCCTCTAAGAGCTGGGAGATTATCTGTAGAGGGTATCAGTGGGCAAGAATACAGCAGGCTCTAGCAACCGGGGGGGGGGGAGATTCAGACCCTATATCAACCTTCTACCTAATCCCCACTTGCAAGGGCCTTCATCCGCCCATCCCTACACCGCAGTAGGCTTTCCAACCCACGTTGAGAAGGCTTTCCAACCCACGTCCATTGCAATGTGGGACGAAACTCCTACAAGCCAAAATCTTGGCCAAAATCTGGCCCCTGCCATGAACTACGTTTAGGGAAGCTGCAAACTCTTAGTCTCAGCTCAACATGGGGAAAAATAACCTGTTCCCGTTTCCCAAATTCAATCACTGGGATCTCCAAGGCAGGGCCGTGAAAAATGCCTGCCTGACTCCCCAGAGAGCCTGTGCTGGTTTCTGTGGACAATATTAATCTCGATGGCCCAACGGCCGGACCCTGTTTAAGGCAGCCTTGGCAGGCCTTTGCTTTCCTACCTTGCAGGGTTGTTGTGGGGACAACATCAATACAGTAGGCCCGAAGCACTTTATATACACTCAGAGCTACATAAGTGTCAAAAAGCATCTTTAGGCAAAAAATGGCACCTCTATTTTCTGATGCCATTTCAAAAGATGGTTGTTGTTCAGTCGCTAAGTCGTGTCCGACTCTTCGCGGCCCCCTGGGCCACAGCACGCCAGGCCTCCCTGTCCTCCACTAGCTTCCGGAGTTCACCCTATTTCATGTTCATTGCTTCAGTGACACTCTCTAACCATCTCATCCTCTGCCGCCCCCTTCTCCTTTTGCCTTCCATCTTTCCCAGCATGAGGGTCTTTTCTAAAGAGTCCTCTCTTCTCATGAGTTGGCCAAAGTCTTTGAGCTTCAGCTTCAGGATTTGTCCTTCCAGGGAGCACTCAGGCTTGACTTCCTGTAGGACTGCCCGATTGGACCTCCTTGCAGTCCAGGGGACTCTCAAGAGTCTTCTCCAGCACCATAATTCGAAAGCACCTATTCTTCGGCGCTCTGCCTTTCTTATGGTCCACAAAAGACAGTTGCACGTCCGCTGCTCCAAAACCTCATTCCCTCAGGGTCCAAGGGTGAAGAAAACGCTTACCTACGGATACACGGATGCCCTGCTTCGTGAGCTCCCGGATCACCTCACTGCTCCTCTTCAATTCAGGGGCGAGGGTGATGATGCGGACACCGTCTAGGCACCCATAGGTGGCCTGCAGTTCCTGGAAGCCCCCCTTCTCGTAGGTGCGAAGGCAGTTCTCAGGGTGAGCCCCCCTTTTCTCCTTGCTGATGAACGGCCCTTCCAGGTGAAGTCCTGCAGCAACACGGAAGGAAGGAGGCAATGCTCATGTTGAGCAGGTGACCCACAATGCAGTGGCGTACCTGAGGGGGGGCAGGGGGTCAATTCCCCGGGCTTCCTGTATCTCACAGCTGCCCACCAGATGCCTGAGGGAGCACACAAGATGCTCGCATCCTGCTGCCACTCCCTTAAATCTGCCATTCTGAGGTAAACTCCTGAGGTAAAATTCTGAGGTAAATGTGAGGTAAATAAAAGAGAGTTGGCTATTCTGTCTGTGGGGAGGGAGTTATAATAACTTGGAACCCAATCTGGGCCTTAAGAACATAAGAAGAGCCCCGCTGAATCAGGCCAAAGGCCCATCTAGTCCAGCTTCCTGTATCTCACAGTGGCCCACCAGAGGCCTCAGGGAGCACGCAAGGCAACAAGAGGCTTGCACCCTGTTGCCACTCCCTTGCACCTGGCATTCTGAGATAAAATTCAGAGGTAAAATTCAGAGGTAAATATGAGGGAAATAAAACAGAATTTGTTATCCCCTCTCTGGGGAGGGAGCTATAATAACTTGCAACTCAGTCTGGGCCTTAAGAACATAAGAAGAGCTCCGCTGAATCAGGCCAAGGGCCCATCTAGTCCAGCTTCCTGGGCCACCAGATGCCTCAGGGAGCACACAGGACAACAAGAGACCTGAATCTTGTGGCCACTCCCTTGCACCTGGCATTCTAATGCAGCCTACTTCTAGGGCCAGGAGCAGTGGTGTCATCTACTCTCTCGTAAGCCGGAACGCGGGCGGGACTTGAGTGATTGACAGACGGTCGACTCACTTCCGGGTTCTTCGCGCGCCCCGCGCGGCTTTCCCTCGCCTCGGAGGGAGCGCCTGCTCGCCAGGGGGGATGGGTGGGGGGCGCGCCGGGTGCCTGGGCGAGCAGGCGCCC
>JAJKFI010000083.1:2497072-2513735 GCA_029204185.1 Lerista edwardsae
TGGGCGCCATCCTGCGGGGGGCGCCATTCGCATGGCGCCCGCCCCCCCCAAATTGGCACCCACGGCCCGCCTGCTCCGGCCCAGGCCCTGCGCAGAGAACGCGCTGCCACCTGGCGCCCCTCCCGCTTCTCAAGGGGGGCGGGGCACTGGGCGGCACCGCGTTCCGTTCGCCCGTGCCGGCTCTTTAAGGCCGCTGTTCTGTTCGCCCCGGCCGTGTCCTTTCTGTTCGCTTGTGCCGGCTGCCTTAAAGAGCCGGCACAGGCGAACGGAACGCGCCCCGGCCGCATTCTATTTGGTGCCGCTGACCTTAAAGGGCCAGCGGCAGCAAACAGAACGCGCCTCTTAGAAGGGGCGGGGCGCTATTTCATGACGTCACGATGTGACGTCACGACGATGCGTGCCCCTAGGGGTGCATTTTCATTGGGCACCATTTCAAATAGATTCGCCCCTGCACACACACACACACACACACACACACACACACAGAGAGAGAGAGAGAGAGAGAGAGAGAGAGAGAGAGAGGGGAAAAGTTGCTATGCTGGGGTGACTCAAACCAGGATTACAGTAGAACTGGCAAAAACGCTGCCCTCTAGTAGCTCTAACTGGAACTGCAGTGGAGCGGGCAAGGCAACAGAGAAGCCGGCCCCCCAGTGGCTCTAACTAGAACTGCAGTGGAGCGGGCAAGGCAAGAGAGAAGCCTGCCCTCCAGTGGCTCTAACTGGAACTGCAGTGGAGCAGGCAAGGCAAGAGAAGCCTGCCCTCCAGTGGCTCTAACTGGAACTGCAGTGGAGCAGGCAAGGCAAGAGAAGCCTGCCCTCCAGTGGCTCTAACTGGAACTGCAGTGGAGCGGGCAAGGCAAGAGAGAAGCCTGCCCTCCAGCGGCTACCACTGGAAGTGCCAGGGAGTTGGTCAAGGAAAAGGCAGCAGAAAGTCTTACTCACCAAGGACACCAGCTCCATGAGGTCCTCCATTTTTAACTTGGACTTGAGGCAGAACCTGGTAGGAGAAGTCATTGGAAAAGCCACTGTCAATTTCTGTAACACTTCCAAGCATGCAAAGCCGTGTGTTGCTTAACAGGCGATGGTTCAACAGTGCAGTGATTCAGTGTAATTCAGGCCTGTGCAATTCCCATTTTGAAAGAGGGATTTATGGCTCGACCAGAAACTACTGAACAAGGGCAGCATTAAGGTGAAATCTGGATTCAGGATCAAGTCTTTCATTGGCTAAACTGGATTGCCGCAGAGTCGCACTTTTCCCATTGACACACAAACCCACCATCCCATCCGAAGGGTTGATTTTGGGCCCAAGATCCGGCTCTTGTTAGCATACAAAATTAGATGGGCTCTTTAAGTGGACCCCAGGGAGAGATCTGTGGGTGTCTCCACTCTAGCCTGCTGTTTCCTTCACACACTTCTCTCGCCTAGTTCTCTGTCATGAAAGTGAGAGGATGGGTGGATGGAAGGAAGGTGCCCATCTGATGCCTGAGGCAACCATCTCAGTCCTGTTGGTTTCTGCCATCGAATCTACATCAGTGACCCACTTTTTAGAATGGCACTCATGTCGGGACCCACTGGAAGTGTTGTCATTAACCTCCAGGTTAATAGTTAATAATAGGTGATAGTGAGGCAGGAAGTGACATCATCAAGTAGGAAGTGCTGTCACTGTAACATAATAAACTGACACTCCTGAAATGTAAATTGGCCTTCTTGGACTACAGCAACTGCACAATCATGAAACATCCCTGACAGAAAGCAAGATGAGGACAAAATATGAAGTCAAAGCACTGAACTAAAAACAAAATTAAAACAACAACAACAACCCCTCACTTGAAAATTCAAACTGTTGACACCCACAATAGGAATGTAGCAAGGTCTGCAGCTTGCAAGATGGCTGCTCCCAGCTTTCTGCGACCCACCTGAAATCAAGTCGCAACCCACCAAGTGGGTCCTGACCCACCGCTTGAATAATACTGATCTAGATTATAATAACTACCTGCAATTTTTTATTACATTGCTTAGATCTTTCACCCTATGGAATACAATCCTACTTGTAAAAAGACAGGAAATAAATGAGAAAGGCAAACAGATGGACGGATATTTCAAAATAGACCTCGCCCTTCAAGGTCTACCTTCCTTCTTATCCTCTTACCCCTTTACAGTGCTATCCTGTGCATAGGATTGTGGTGCTAATCACCCAGACCACAGTCTGTTGGAGCAGACCCGTTTCGTTATGTAAGCTGCCTGATCGATCTCTGGCAACACTGCCCTATCAAGAGTCCAAAGGTTAGCTCCAGCAATCCCAGTTCAGAGTCCAGTTGCTTACTCTCTACCTTTGGGGGAAGGCTGAAGATGAATCGTCACCTAAACCACTTGAGCTCCCTGAAGGTGAGGCAGGATAAAAGCACCACCGGTCGTATTATGCAGTCCATGTGTCAGAAGCTAATCTAGGACTATACCACCTGTGACCCACCACTCCAAAGACAGCCCACCAGTCAAAACGCTGCAGCTGCCAGTCTGGGATTGCAGCCTGCCTTTTTTCTGCCTGCCTGGGATGGTAAAACAAAACACAATTGGTTTAGGGAGCATCTGGAGGGCTACTATGTTTGGCTGATCATCAGGGTTTTGCAAACCTACCTCCCCCGGGACCAATGGCAGTCAAGCTCATGAGACTTCAACAATGCTATAAGCAAGGGCTCTTCCACCTCCTCCTCACCTTGTGGTATACAGAGGATGGGGAGGTCACCAAGGTAGGGCAGAATGAGGTCACTCCATGGGACAGAATCTTCTGGGCAACCAGTGAGATTCCTGCTCCTATATCATCCGTCTCCAGGGAAAAATCCACCCCAAAACCTCCTAAATCAAGATGCAAAACAGAAATTAAGAATTAACTTCCTTTCAGCCTCTGTTACTTAACACTAGAAACTAATATACTGCCAAGTGCATTCGCTTTAGAACAGAAGGAAGTTTTCCCCTTTCCAACCCCAGAAATAATCATCTTAGTTCAGAAAAAAAACAGATAAATCATTTGTGGGGAGGGAGGATTAAGAATGATGTGGATTATGCGCTTCCCACGAAATGCCGGCTGTCACATAAAAAGAAGAAAATGTGATGGGAAAAATCAAATTTGCAGTTGTCTTGCATTCTGAAGGATTTGTGGTAGCACTAGGGGTGCAATCCTAACCTGGAGTTAGGCTGGCACAAGTCCCCCGTGCCGGCCCAGGAGTGTTGCAAACACACCGTAAAGCGTGTTTGGACCACTCTCGGAGTCAGGGAGGATGGTACACATCCATAAGCCAGCCTCCCTGACTCTGAGCGGTGCAAACGTGCTTTACGGTGCATTTGCAACACTCCTGGGCTGTCACAAGGGACTTGTGCCAGTCGGACTCCTGGTTAGGGTTGCACCCTAGGAATAAAACTCTGGAAAGCTACTGGCAGCCAGTGTAGACAGTACTGAGGTTGTTATCTGATCTTGGATCGTAATAAATTGAACTTGAACTTGAAGTACTGAGGTTGGTGGATCAATGACTTGACTCAGCAGGCAGCTTCAGAAACAGATAAAACGTCACACGACTCTTTGCCCAAGTCTTGGGCACATTTTTGTCATCGTACTTTAGCGCAGTGGTCTTCAACCTTTTGTAAGCCGTGACCCCAATAAATAAATAAATAAAAATAACTGGAGTATGAGATTGGGGACACCCCCCCCCCGTCAATCCCGGTCCCCTTCTCAGGACCCATTCCTCTTGGGTATTCACAACAACCCTATAAGGTTGTAGCCCACGCAGAGCCAGCCTTAGGAGCTGAAGGGCAAGACAGCAAGAAGAAGCTCGTGCAGGATTATATCAAGAACTCAGCTTTGAGAAGGCAGCGCCATTATTGAATTGGATCCAAGCCCTCTCTTGCACAGGCTTTGAAAGTTTGCCTTGACCCCCCAAAATGTTGCTTCGCGACCCCCTTGGGGTCCTGACCTAAGGGTTGAAGAATACTGCTCTAGTGAAAGCTTTTAAATGCACAGATCCTGTCTCGGAGGACCATGCCAAACACCTTGCAGCGCTGCCTCTACCTCTCTCCCCAGGAACACCAGCTCTGGCACACCTGCAATAGCCATCCTCATCTTGTACAAAAACACTTCAAACATTCTGCTGAGAGTTCAGACATTCCATCCTAATTGCCACCCATTTGTATACAGCACTTCTGAGCTGTCACAGGGTCTGGCAATCATCTTGTTGTTCACGTTCAACCACCCCGTGAAATAGGTCTTGTTTTGTGCCCATTTTACAGGACTCTCCAATGCCTGCCAAACCTAGCAGTTCGAAAGCATGTAAAAATGCAAGTAGAGAAATAGGGACCTCTTCAATGGGAAGGTAACAGCGTTCCGTGCGCCTCGGCGTATAGTCATGCCGGCCACATGACCACGGAAGCTTGTCCTTAGAGAAACGCCGACTCTACAGGCCTAGAAATGGAGATGAGCTCCGCCCCCTACAGTCGATTTCGATTTCAAACCTTTATTGGCATAATATCCCTATAGTCGGTCACGACTAGATCATTCAGTCGTGGGGAAACCGTAACCTTTTTACCAATGCCTTACCGTTGATCTGCACATCAATGAAACCGGGTGCAATGATGCTGCCCTTGCAGTCCAGCTGGACATCTGCCAATTTCTTCTCTTCGAAGAACAGCTTCTCTGGGTTGAGGATCTTCCCGTCTCTCACCCACAGGTCCTCTCTGAAAGAGAAGCAACATGTCCTCTAAGTTCAGCCTAGAAACACTGTCTGTCTGTCTCTGTCTGTGTGGTTATAAAGTCATTGAATTCAATATCCAGAGTTAAAGATAGTCCTGAAGGATGAAGGCCGACCCAACTTTTATCCCAAGGAGTTGGAAGCCATTTCATAGAGGCACTGTTACAAAGTCCTGGATATTATACAGTAACACTCGATTAAAGAAACCTTTATTAGAAGTTACAGCCATTAGTGACACCTAATCCTTCTGTCAAAAAAAATTCAGAAACTCTTGTAGAGGCTTATTACTGGAGGTGTGATACATTATGCATCTTACGTTATTAAGAGCGCAATCCTAACCCTGGAGTTAGGCCGGCAGAGTTAGGCCAGCAAAGTTTGGCAGGCACAAGGGCCACCATAAAATGTGTGTTTGGACCACTCTCGGAGCACACAGACTTGCACCATCCTCCCTGACTCCAAGAATGGTCCAAACGGGCTTTACGGTGTCCCTTGTGCCAGCCAATTTTGCTGGCCTAACTGTGCCAGCCTAACTCCAGGTGAGGATGGCACCCTTAGGCAGTAAATGTATCAGATTTTTTAAAAATCGGATAAAAAATATTGTGTTCATTTCAGTTTTGTCCAAAATTTCCATTCATCTCCCAAATTAGAAGCTTTCTCCTCCATTCAGAAGATTTAGTCGAGAGGGTTAATGCCTCCGTTTGCCCAAAGATAACAGCTGAAGATCCGAAGGTCATGAGCTCGAGACTACCGGAAGTCTCTGTGAGCGGCAGACCTTGCAAACTGCGGCTGATTAAAAGCTGAGTTCCAGCTGCCTCGTGGGAGGAGGAGTGTGCTGAAGTCAGCAGCCTCTCTGGTGGGAGCAGGGAAGCCTCTTATCAGCCAGCAGAAGACAAGACGGGCGGCTAAAGAAGGTTAAATCCAGAAAAATATGAGTGTTGAGTGTTGTTCCTGTATGAGTGTTGTTCTTGAAAGATAGAACATTTCTGTATAATTGTAAAAACCTTCGGGTTTATGAATAAAAGTCTGCCTATGTAAACCGCCTTGAGTTACAGTCATTAGAGAAATCTAGTGATCTTAAGAAAGGCGGTATATAAATACGAGCATTATTATTAATTATTATTATTATTATTCTCAAGTTCCCAAAGTTTTGCACCTCTACACTGCCCAACCAGAACCTCATCACAGTTTGACTTTGCAGGATGGTGTAGTTAGACCTGGAAAATCCCAGTTCAAATCCTCGCTCAGCAAATGAATCTTCTTGGGTGACCTGGGGCCAGTCACCATCTCTCAGCCTTGCCTACCTCACAGGGTTGTTGTGATGAAAACAGGAAGGAATTATTATACCACCCTGAGCTCCTGGGAGGAAGGGCGGTATAAAAACGGAAAGAAATGTCTTGTGCATAACTACGAGTTGTCTCTCTAAGCCTTGCAGAAGATGCACATGCAAAGCAGGACAGAAACCATAACAGACAAGGAACACAGTGAGCAGTAAACCAGGCTACTAGTAGATCTACTCACAGGGAAATGCCCTGCCAAATCAAGTAGAAAGGTATCTTTGCCAGGGCTATCATGCAATTACCGCTACTGCTACTGTCACCTGATGTAGGGTGCACACATCACTGAGGCCTGGAAGAAAAGCCACAGCCTTGCCTCCTCACCGTTGCAGTTTGTGATCCTTCAAAATCCAGCCGTTGGTAAACTGCAAGATCGGAGCATCCGAGACCGATTTGTCCGATGGCATGATCCAGGCATTGATGGGGGATAAGCCTGTGTGGGAGAGGATAGAGTTAACATGCAAGGAAGCCAGCTAAAAGGCCGGGCTAAATGCAACTCGGGAGAGCCAGGGAAATAAAACTCCCACACCCAGTCAAAGGAGATACAGAAGAGGGGCACATAAAAACGTAAGAAAAAGCCTTGCTGGATCAGGCCAAAGGCCCATCTAATCCAGCTTCCTGTATCTCACAGTGGCCAACCAGATGCCTCAGGGAGCATACAAGACAACCAGGTACTTGTATCCAGCTGCCACTCCCCTGCATCTGGCATTTTAAAGTAGACTAATTACCCTTGCACCACCCCCAAGGAAGACACCAGACTGAGGTTGGGGTTCAATTTTATTAAGCACAAATGTAAATCATGTAATCTACTGAACACCCATCCCTCCCTCGCCAGTCTGGGGTAGGCAAAAAAAAAACCAGCCATCCATAATTGGCCAATTTGGATGACAGAAAAAGATTCCTACCCGGCCCTCATGATGAGCGACCAGCTAATCTCAGACTGGACGTACCCATCATAGCTTGTAACCTGTACGAACATACGAAACTGCCTCGTAAAACACAAAACACCACATTTTGGGGGGTTAAAATATTTGCATAAAGACACAAAAAGCCCCACATTTTGGTGTTTTAAGATCTTGTGCAGAAAGTGACACAGATTGCTTTTTCCAGCGAGCAACAATCCTGTGGCTGCATCTGCCGACACGACACCACCGGTATCGCCAACCTAGTAGTACACTTTGAAAGCATTTGAAACGAATAGACATGAGAATGTAGAATAGGAACAGGTAACACCACAATTCACTACTTTAATCAAGGAATTTTTTTGGGGGGGATCTATAAGTTAGAAAGTCTCTGGGAGAGCTGCTTTAGGTCTCTGTCAGGGCTGCCAATCTGGCTGAGGACAGTGGAAATCAATTAAGGCAAAGACCAAGAAAGGGGGAGTCCCGCCCATATTTGCATAAATTAGCATACCTCCTTCCTAAAAGCCACAACGTCTGCTGTGGGGGGGTGGGAGACGCAGGAGGCTCCCCCCCCCCACCGGTCTCACCCACCTGCAGCACAGCCTTCCCGCGGGGCGCCCCCAACTTATCCCTTGCTCACTTCCAGCCCGGCTCCCGGTCACATGACAGTGACGCGCTCAGCTGACGGGTGAAGCCACCTCCCCGCAGCTCACGTGAGCGGCCGCACGGAGCCGCCATGATGGGGAGGAACCAAGAAGGTTATTCTACCTCCATGGGAGGAACCAAAAAGATTAGATAACTGGATAGGCCATGACGTCACATTCTTGAAGCCGAGGACTTACTAAAATGGCTGACTCAGATCAGCGCCGCGAAGGAGGAGGATTGCCGCCGGAGGGGCTCTCTCGCTCGCACGGCGCGCGTGTAAAAGTTAATCTCAACGTCTTTAAGCATGCCTGCGTGTTCTGCATACGGGTGTGCGAATCGCTGAACGAAAAATGGGATTTAATTTCCGCGGAAAGATTCATGTATTCACATTACATCGGCTCAATAAAACGACCGGTAATATTTTCGAAATTCTGAACATTAACAGACATTTTTTTTATGGGGCATGGCCGTTTTATTTCTGCTTGTGTAGATTTCAAAAAATAAGTCTGTCAAAACAGTGCAATCTGAGTTAAAATAGACAGCATTTCGTCCGGTATGTTCAGTAATATAATTACGCGGAATTAAACCTTGGAATTGCATATTAACTCATAATTAGGTTACCACTGATGTTTCTTCACGATCACACGTTGTTATTTTGGTAAGTTTTTACTTCAGGAGTAAACGATTCAGCCCTAAACATCATGCGAAAACCCATTGGAAATGCTTGGAATGAGCAATGTTTTGGACTTACTGTCATGGCCGCTAAGCCCGCCCACTGGAGTCAATTCGTTCCCATTCATTCTAAAGGGAGGGCCTGGCCCTGGGAGGAACCGAGACCGAGACCCGTCACTCGGCGCCGCCTCCATCTTGAGCAGGTCACAGCGTCCCGCAAAGGGGCGGGGCTTATGGCGAATCCCGTGCGCGGCACGGTACAGGTCTGGCCAGCTTGTTTTTGGTGCTATTAGGGGCTGCGCGGCAGGCCTACGCTCAACGGGCGCAGCTTCCCCCTGCGCGCAACCGTTGGGTTGATGTTTTAGCAAGTCTATTCATGTGGTTTGCTCTTCCACACCCCAAATCAGTATAGTAAAATTAATTGCACGTAGAAAGCTAGCATATCAGGGAGCCAGAAAAGCTTAGGCGATGGAATATGTGTGTAGTTTGTCCTATGGCCCCAGACTGGCGAGAGAGGGTTGGTGTGTTGAGTAGGTTTCATGACTTAAAAACTGGTCACTTGTGATTAATAAAGGCAAAGCCCAACCTCAGTCTAGTGTCTTCCTTATGGGTGGTGCTAGGGTAATAGGCTGCCTCAGAATGCCAGATTCAGGGGAGTGGCAATGAGATGCAGGCATCTTGCTGTCTTGTGTGCTCCCTGAGGTACTGTGTGATACAGGAAGGTGGACTAGGTGGGCCTTTGGCCTGATCCAGTGGGACTCTTCTGATGTTCTTAAGGCCCAGACTGCATTGCAAGTTATTATAGCTCCCTCCCCACAGACAGGACAGCAAATGCTTTTATTTACCTCACATTTACCTCAGAATGCCAATAGGCTGTTCTGCATGTCCGCAGCTATAGGAGTTTAGATCTAGTGCCAAATCTCATTTCTCACTCTTTGGTTTTTTTCTTTGTTTCCTTTCAAAAATTCAAGTTTCTAGCTCTTATGCTTACTGAGAGCAGACTGAAAATGGGAAGGCAGCAGGGCTGCAGAGAGGGACTTCAGTGCTTTGCTTTGCTTTCCTGCCTCCGCAACTGCTGGCAAAAGCAGAACAGATTTTGCCAAAGCAGCTACATGCAAATCTGAAGAATTGAACAGCAGAGAAATTGGACTCCCCCCCCCCCCACTTAGTGCAAGCAGACAGAGGTGTGCTTTTTCAGTTTTTTTTTTTTTGCAATTTTTTTTACAAAAATGAGAAATGCAGAAAGTGGTTATGTGTTTGTATTCCAAGGGCACTTAAAAAAATAAATTATGATAAATTATAATTGCTTTATAGTGCAATAATAATTATAAATAATAATTTAATAATAATTAAATAATTATAATAGCTTTATAGAGGAAAGTGCCAAAATTGGCTTGAAGCTCAACATTAAAAAAAACTAAGATCATGGCAAACACTCCCATCACTTCCTCGGAAATAGAAGGGGAAGAAATGGAAGCAGTGACAGACTTTATTTTCCTGGGCTCCAAGATCACCGCAGATGGTGACTGCAGCCATGAAATTAAAAGACGTTTACTTCTTGGAAGGAAAGCTATGGCGAACCTAGACAACTTAATCAAAAGCCGAGACATCACCCTGCCAACAAAGGTTCGCATAGTCAAAGCGATGGTTTTCCCAGTAGCAATGTATGGATGTGAGAACTGGACCATAAAAAAGGCAGAGCGTCGAAGAATATATGCTTTTGAACTAGAGTGTTGGAGAAGACTCTTGAGAGTCCCCTGGACTGCAAGGAGATCCAATCGGTCAATCCTCCAGGAAGTCAAGCCTGATTGCTCCCTGCAAGGACAAATCCTGAAGCTGAAGCTCTAATAGTTTGGCCACGTCATGAGAAGAGAGGACTCTTTAGAAAAGACCCTCATGCTGGGAAAGATGGAAGGCAAAAGGGGAAGGGGGCGGCAGAGGATGAGATGGTTTGACAGTGTCACCGAAGCGATGAACATGAAATTGGGCGAACTCCGGAAGCTGGTGGAGGACAGGGAGGCCTGGCGTGCTGTGGTCCAGGGGGTCGCGAAGAGTCGGACACGACTTAGCGACTGAACAACAACATAATTGCTTTAAAAGTGTACTAGGTAGGTGATATAGGTGGTAGCGCCAGCAAATGCAGCTACATGCAGGTTGAGGTGTTGGAAAATGCATAGAGATGTTGGAATTTTTTTTTTTTTTTTTTTTTTGCGTTTTGGGTTGTGCATTTCCCATTGGCACGGCTGTATCAGGGCTGGAAAATTAGAAAGGATCGGGCCCTCCGTCAGCCCACTGGTGCATCTAACGCCATCTCCACCTCTCACAGATTTTTGCAACACTTTTGTCGGGAAGGTACATGCTGTATGAGAACACTTGCAGGGCAAGGGAGATTGTAGAAAGCTCCGAGGTGGCTAGCAAAATCTCCCATCAACAAGGCTTCCAATCAGCGGCCTTTCTCGCCCATTGCCGAAGGATTTCCTGACTATGGACCCAGCATCTTAATCGAGGCGTCTGACATCTTCGTGACGACGGCAGGGGGAGGATGGAAGCCAAAGGCTGACTCATGCATGCTGGAGGATGCTGCAGAACCAGCAGGATTTTGCTCGGTGCTGCCACCGTCCCGACGGAGATGGGCTTTGAATTGTGTTCTGAAAAGGCTTTGGCCAGATTTCGCATCATGGCTGGGAATGCCGGGTTTGACGGAGCTTCTCTTCCTGCTTGCATTTCTTCATTTTTGATTTTTGCTTCGCGAGAGCTGGGAAGGCATCGCCACCTATTACTGCGGACGTAAACGATAGCTGTGCTGGTCACCCACTACACCTCTTGCAGGAAATGATGCCCCTATCTTGACACTTTATTATTTAACATAGCCAAGATTTATTGACCTTGAAATAATTACTGTGTCTTTTCCATCTCCCAGTCCTTTGACCTCACCCTTCATCAGTCCCCCTTCTTTATCTGTGTGTATATACACAAATTACCTTTCCCTGTATAAATTCACCTGTCCTATAGTATCATTATCCGTGAGGGAGGCTTTCTTGCATGTCCTACTGCCTTTTGAGGCTAGGCTGGCATGGACACAAGACGGTGATAGTGGTCCCCATCTGTGGAACTCCCTGCTGGTGCTTTGCCAGATACTTTTTCAGTAGGTATTTTCTGGGCCTCATGCTTTCTTCGTTGTCCCACCTGATTATAAGGAGCATGTTAATTGCAGCCAGCCATTTACTCTGTGCTTTTTATCTCGTGTCTCTGTGAGCTAGTGCAACACACTAGGCTATTCATACATCATGTGGTCCACGTGTATTGTGAGTATTGCGCCTCCATGTGAATGACAGAACATGATGCATTTAAGAAGTGAACTCGGGGACAGGACAGACAGAATTCACGATTCTGCTGAACACCAGCACTCTTACCTTCTGGGCAAAAACTGAAACCAGGGGGGCAAGCAGCCCATTTTGCAGGGAGGCAGGCCTGGCTAGCTCCAGTTCTGAAGGAGACAGAATCAATAATTAGCTAATGGCCGCTTCATGCACTGCTTTGCCGTGAGTCTATCGTAACGCAGGCTTGCCGTACCTTCTCTTTCCAGAGCTTTAAAAAAAAGCCAGCAGAGACCAGAAAGGTCTCAAAGATGAAGGACGTAGGAAAGAACATCTTCTACGCAACCGGCATGTGACATCAGGTCTCTTCTAAAGCACCTGGCTGGACTATGAATGGATATTTTATCTGCTGCTATTGGTGAAGCTCCACTCTCCTCCTCTTGTCTCCCTCCCCCCCCCCTTTTCCTCTGCAGGGCTGACTCACTCTGCAGTGCACACAGCTTAAATGTAGAAAAGCAGAACAAGGCGATCTGTTACGTTGGACGGGAGCTTGTCTGTAGGCTAAAACAGCACCTCTTCTCCTTTCTAATTAGATTTGGCAATTCTGGCACCCATCAGCCCCTCCAATTCCCCCTCCCCCATATAATTATCTCCTTGGCAGGACAGAGATCTCCTTGGCAGTCCTGCTTCTGCAGAAAGGCTTCAAGAAAAAGACTGAATGAGTCACAAAACTCTCAATGGCCCAAATCACTAGTATAGAGGTGGCTGTTGATGTAATGCAGGAAAGCCTCGCTCAGCTCCCTCCTTGCTGGGATGCACCAAACAGGCGCACAGGGAAACTCAGTGCAGCTGTGCTGCAGAGGCTACAAAAACCAGACTTCATCAGGATTCTCACACCGAACAATGGTCTTGGTGCTGTTTAATTATGACTGCTCGTTCCTAGCTGCGGCTGTTTCTCCCCGATTATGCCAGCAGCTCACACAAACATTTATATTGGAGGTGGCCGTCCATATCAGGCACTGCTTAACGCAGTTGTCTCTACACTGCAGCCTGCTGCGCTCTGGGATTATCCTTTGCGGCATGGCACTGGCAAAGCTTTTCCATTCTGTGTGGCAGCCACTGCCCCTTACACCCAATCTTCACAGAGTGTGCGCGCGCAGACCCTTCTTAGGCAACAGAAGCAGCGGCCTAGCTCAAGTCTGAAGACTGGGTACAAAGAAACAGTGGCTGCAGCATGGAACAGTAAGACTTTGCCACCGCCGCACCAAAAAGATAATCCTGGAGTGTCATGCCCAGACCACAGACTGGGGTTTGAAGGCTCCCGCTTGAACCCAAGTCAACACAGAAGTAGCACATCCACCTTTCTGGTAGCAAGCACACAAGTTACATGCAAAGGGCACGTCTCCAGCAAGGCAGGGTTGAGCCCTTGCTGGATGGCACAAGGCAGAACGGACCGGGGTGGGGGAAAGAAGCTCACCCATCACCTCCACACTTCTGCTGTAGCCACCTTTCAAATCAGAGGGCTGTGTGGCCGATGCTTGATCTGCACAGTAGGAAGGAGAAGCCAGGCCCAAAGTTCTTCAGCACTGACTGATTTATTCTTCTGAGCAATACTGGCTTAATCCAACTGGTCAAGTCCTTAGCCATACCTCCTGGCTGTCTTGTGATACAACTAGCCCATCCTTTCTACTGAAGGAAGTCGGTTCCCAATGCTGTTCTCTTGGGTGTGCAATAAACTTATGATAGAGATGTGCAGACAGGTTCACCTTTTAGTAAATGGGGACATGTAGGTAGAAAGTAGGCTAAATCAAGACGTGTGCCCCAGGAGGGATTTGGTCCCCTATTAGTAAACAGTGGCCATTCTAAGTGGAAATAAACACTGCAAATACTTCAGAATGCTCACATACCAAGGTCCTTCCAACACAAACCCATTTGCAACAGGTATTTTTCTACCTTAGTAGCATCGGGAGTATCTACTAACGTAACCCTTCCAATGCACAAGGTTTGGGTCACTAAGTACACATGATGCTCCCACTTCCAGCTGCTAACTAAATCAACAAGTTGTATACCATTTATGACAAGTCTGCTCAAGCTGGATGGGATTCTATTCAGGGAAGGCCAGCTGCACACCCTTTCTACACTCGCATGCTACTCTTACATGAAGGTGGCTTGTGTTTCTAAAACATTATTGGAAGAATTAAAAGTAAATGAAGTTTTCCCATCTTAACCGACACACAAGCCAGCTTATTTAACTGGCTCATTTCTTGTGCAGCCTGATCTTAGTTCAGAAGCCGATCTCTTTATACAGGTGGAATTGCCAAGGTGAACAAACATCAGGAAATGCAAGAGTAAAGGTCACATTTGTAGCAGTTCTACTTCCCTGCCCAGGTCAGTGGCTGGAAGTTTGTTTCAACAATTGAGAAAGCAGTTTATACATCTGAAAGCTATTTCTTCCTAGATGTAGTTGGTATTTTCTACTCTGGTATCCCTAAGCCAGCTAAACTTAGTTTTCAAACTGAACCCCTTTTCAAGGCACACAAGTAACAGGCAGCTTTGTGCCTAAACCTGTTTTGGAGGGATGTACAACATGGAAGCTAGTTCAAGCCCAAGGAGCCTTCAGGCTGGTTTTTCCTTGAACAGTCATTCTACACCACATGACCAGTTTTCAAACCAAGGAGAATTTCAAAGGTAGGTAATAGAAGTTGAGTAAGTGCCATGCCACAGAGCTACTAGAGCTATATGGGAATGTAAGCAGCTCCTTGCAACCAGACCACAATTAAACATTTTGGGTGGACATTAGACATCTTCAACAGTGGCATTTGTTACATTTACCTAGCAACTGAATGACACTGAATTTTCAGCGCTGAACAAATTGTGCAGCTATGTTCCAGTTCTGGAAGAAGGGGGGTCTGCAGGAGACTGTCTCTACCACCCCGCCTGCTGTGTTTCAAGCCCTGAATGTGAGCTGCCTTGAAGACCTCGTACAAGGTGGGAAGGATACACGTCACATTTGGGAAGCTGGACTACCCTGTGAACCCAAGGCCATCTTAGGAAGCCCCTTGCACACAAAAAGGACCCAGGATGCAGGTAAGTGGAGCACATGTCTGAAAGTGTAACAAGCAACATAAGACACCCCTTTACAACGATGTAGTGGAGGAAATTTTATTATCTGGAAACATAACTGTAAAACCCAACACGGGTGGACAGCTTCGATGCCGGAGCATACATTTTGTACTACTGGGAACACAGGAGTGTCTTAAGACGTTTTGCTCTTATTTGTAGAAACACGAACAGTCTCACACTCCAATACCAGGACACAACAGCAATCTTGAGAGTCAAATTACATCCAAGGATTTCTCTGCACTTACAATTAACCCCACAGTGTATTAATCTACCTATATATGAGATTAATATATATAGCATGGGAAATTGAAAACTCTTGCTTCATTATGTATGAACATGTCAAGTCTTATAAATAAACATCCAATGAAGAGAAAAAGTTACCATTCTAGATCATATTTATACATAAAGTACTCTAATGGCAAGATGGATGGAGAGTTGCACGTGAGCTTCCCTCAAGCCCTGGAAGAAGGCTTGAGGCAGCTCATCCAGTTTAATATTGAAATTTACACACAGGACAGACGAGTCACTAACGTACATTGCGCATTTACAAGAGATCAACTACCAAACTGATGACGACTGTACACATTGTGGAGAGACTGTTTTTCATTCTGGAGCTTGTTTTTTTCCAATTTTTTTTTTACATCATACTCTGTGGCTTTTTTTTTTACTTTGTGGAAAGGATAAGGGCAACAATGAGGCCATAGAGACCCAAGACTTCAGCAAAGATCAAGATCAGGATCATGCCTACAAATAACCTAGGCTGTTGTGCCGTCCCCCGTACGCCAGCGTCGCCCACAATGCCAATGGCAAAACCAGCAGCCAGACCGCTCAGACCGACACTCAGACCAGCACCCAGCTGAAGGAAACTCCTGCAGAGAGGGAAGGACAAAGAAGGGTGAACATTGACTGGCAACTGTGAAGCACCACCCGTTCAGGAGTAACCGCCGGAGCCAACCAAATTCCTCTTAGGCCAGCCCATTGCAGAGCAGCAATCAATGGCACCCGCTCCTATCCACATTCTGCCTCTCGCAGTGAGCACCAGTGCTAAATGAAGGCAAATGGTCCCATGTGCCCATGACCTACAGAACCTGTGCCAAGCTACCTGTGAGCCTGGAATTCCCCCATGCTAGTATGAGAAGAGAGTATCTAGTCACACGCTCAGGAAGGTTCATTCTGCATGTAGGGCGTTGGGTAAACTTGCTAAAGGTGGGGTAGGCAGAAGACAGACGAGTGGCTAAAGAAAGAAGGCTAAATCCAGAAAGGAAGATCTGAATGTGTGTAGTTCTTGAAAGACAGAACATTCTGTAAATTGTAAAAACCTTCGGGTTTATGAATAAAGTCTGCCCATGTAAACCGCCTTGAGTTGTAGTCACTGGAGAAATCTGGTGATCTTAAGAAAGGCAGTATATAAATACATGTATTATTATTATTATTTTAGGCCATGGTCCAAAGATGACTGTGGGAAGACCTCAACTTTCTTAACCCCCAGGAGTCCCTACTCAAACAGACCTTCACAACCCCACACATCTGCCAGTGCCCTATGTAACATCTTCAGCTGGGACAACTATACACCCCAGAAGGCAACCACTGCAAGACGAGGAGAAATAACCAAGTCATACTATGCCACCAGTAAGGCATTCTGACATTTCATTTACCTGAAGAGCGGCACCAGCTTCTATTTAGGACTGGAAGAAAGCTCTTCGTTTTCCTTCCGCCAGTTTATGTTGAACAGCCATCAGTTCTTCTGCCTGAATTCTGCTCCCCTCTCAGCTGTTTAGTCCTCCCCTTTTATACAGGCAGACTGGAACTGTTCAAGCCTGAGCAGTCATGGGCAGTAACTGCCTTATAGGGCAGAGGCAGTGCTGTCATCTACTCTCTCGCAAGCCGGAACGCTGGGCGGGACTTGAGTGATTGACAGCCGGTCGACTCACTTCC
>JAJKFI010000083.1:2513835-2525490 GCA_029204185.1 Lerista edwardsae
GGCACCCGGCGCGCCCCCCACCCATCCCCCCTGGCGAGCAGGCGCTCTCTCCGAGGCAAGGGAAAGCCGCGCGGGGCGCGCGAAGAAACCGGAAGTGAGTCGACCGGCTGTCAATCACTCAAGTCCCGCCCAGCGTTCCGGCTTGCGAGAGAGTAGATGACAGCACTGGGCAGAGGTGGCCAACAGGAGTCACAGGCTGCTTACAACTCCTCATGAAAGTTTAAAGCCGATTGGGTTTCAGTCCTTTTCAGACAGACGAGGAATGTATTTGTGTCTCCTGCTGTCTAGTGCAGGTAGAGGGTTAGTTTACAGACAAGCCTCATTTGAAGCACCACTGAATTATTCAAGTCTTCACCACTGTGGTGCATGTCAGCAGTGTTGCAGATTAAAGCATTTTGCCTCAGCAAGTTGAAGACTTGACTTGGTAGAAAAGGTGCCAGGATTTTCAAAAATGCAGCCAGGATCCTCAATGGGTCAGCTACTTCTGCATACAGGACAGGGGAGAGTTTTGATGTGTGCCTTATCAGCACGCTTCTATGAACCCATTTCAAAGTCCTCTGAAAGAGGGTGTGAGGCTCTGATGCCTAGAGGCAGTGGTTCCCAAACTGACCAGGGCCACAGCGCCCTGCAAATTCACAGGGGTGCTGTACAGCATGAATTTTATATGATGTGGACCTGGTGAGCAGGGAACATGATACAAGTGTGCCACCCTGGGGTGCTGTGGCACACACTTTGGGAATGTCCAAAGTGGTCCAGAGTCTAGCCATTATCAGAATGGCAAAATAGGAACAAAATGTGAACCCAGTTAAAAAAGGAGGCATTTTGGGTCCCTCCTAAGGAGAACCATTCCCCATTAAGGCATAGGCACATAGGCAAAGTAGTCTCGGGCATCTCGCTTATGAACACAAGCTCTTGGCAGGATCAAACCACAGTCCACTTTAGCAAGAACTCCAGCAAGCTCTTAGGTTATCCATGTAAACCCAAGCATCAGGAAATGTGTAAAGCAGCAGGAAATCTGTTCCCAGGAAGTTGCCTTGACTTTCTGCAAGCTTTCTAGGGAAAAAAAATTGAGAAAGGGCAAACCTGAGGCAGCAGTAGCCATTTCAACTAGCTGGAAATGCAAACATTTCAGTTCAGCTGCTAGAATTTATGTAGTCTTGATGCATCATCCTAAGCACAGTTCAGTGTTTTTCTAGGCCCTGCCCTAAAAATTTTGACCCTCAGTGGACACCATAACCTGAGCTTCAAGCTGCTTCTAGGAGGACTTTGAAATTCTGCTTCTGTCTTGAGAACCACTGCTGCATATGAGGTCCAGCTGACAAACTCTCTTGATCAAAGAGGAGTCCCTGGTTTGCTTACATTTGTTTATTCTTTATATGGAGAAATTCTACTTTGCAGCACAGTTCCATTGCAAAAAGGTCTGCAGTTGGCCTTTGTCAGGACATTTTGGGGAGGCCCTATTTAAGCACAGCTCCTGATAAACAAGAGGACTTACTTGTACAGGTTAATGCCTTCTGTGAGGGAGTTGGCAATCAGGACTGCCACTACCAGGCCATAGATTGCTATAATACCCGCCATGACAACAGGAATGATGGACTTCATGATCAGCTCTGGCCTCATGACAGACATTGCTGCAATCCCCGTGCCACTCTTTGCTGTGCCATATGCTGCTCCCAAGGCTGGAAAGGAGAAGAGAAAAAACCATGGATGAGTCCAAACAAGACGGGCCAAATTCAACAACTATATCAGTACTGAGTCCACCCCTAATATTTCTGCATTTGAGTAGAGCCTGGACAATCTAACCAAAATGCAACATGTAACATTACAGCAAATCAAAGTTCAACGTAGTTTCAAGTGAGGTCCACATAAGCCAAATCTAAAGTCACCAAATATAGATCTTTGTCACTATTCATCCTAGTATAGCCACAAAAATTCAACCCATGTGATTGTGGTTTTCTGCATCAGACAATTCTAGTTGACCATGAGATTATCATAAGGTTTCTTCTGTCTGGCAAAGTGATATTATCCCCAGGAAAAGAGGAATTTCACAGATGGTTGAACCCTCAGATTCACTCCCCACCACAGGTAACTGAACTACTCAATTCCATCTGAAGCAGACTGTCCTACAGCTCCACATAACATAAAATTTGCCTCACTGAGGTTTCAGAGAGGCCACATGAACGATTGCCACAGTATTAACTCTCAGATACTGATCTATATTTTAGGGGCAGGCCAGACATTGAAACAGAAAAAGACAAAGCTCTGTGCCACGGCTATCTTGCAACAGCTGTCAGTTGCTGCGCAGGGCTGGCTCACTATGCCTGGAATTTTTATAAGAATCCCAGCAGGACTGGTACTGCCATCCAAGTTGAGGTCTGCCAACATCCGCTACTAAGAGCTAAGAACTAGAGTCTGGCTCCTAAGCGAGGGACTGCAGGTTTGCCCCACTAGATTATGGGAGGAATGTTTGGCACAGTTTCTGCCTCTTCAGTTCTAGGCATGCAAAACCAATGCTTGTCATTTTTTCAAAAGGAAACCTGTTTCCTGAAGGGCATCTACAGCTGTTTGCATGACGCCGCCTCCAAAACATCAGACTGCACTTTCTTCTCTTTGCTGTGACTTTTGGCACTCAGCCCAGGGCTCATTTCACAAGTTTGGTAATTAAGTAGCATCTCTCCATATAATATGAAGACGCAGCATGTGCTGCTTTGGCACAGATACAATTGGCTTTGGTTTGACCAACCCTGAAAGCAGCCATGCCTAATACATCCGTTTAATGGCAGGGGGTTGCTCCCATTGAGAGTCTGTAACGCTAATCAGAAAACTGCATCTTGCTTTACAGAAGGTCAAATACACCCCCTTTCCATCTTCACTTCAAACAGATTGGACAATTGTGCTTCAGCTTTAAAACATACCACAGCACTCAAATCTGCTATTGGATCCCAACAAGGCTAGTCTTCAAAAGTGAGTCTCAATGCTTGCCCCAGAAAACTAATGAGATGCTCCCTATGTGGGTCAGAAGTCTAGTACTTTTGAATAAAGTGTTGCAATCTGCCTTGACAGTAAATAACCATGCCATAGAGCAGAGCTGCCAAGCTGTAGGTATCAGGTTTATTGGCTAGATATAACACATTTTCAATTCCCCAAACCTTATTTTCTTGTTTTCCAGAGTACTGCTAGCTACCAAGTCAGCGGATTGGCTGCCAGGGACGTGCTGGGCTGTTACGTCTATGTCCAGCATCCCACAAGGCTCTGCAGCAGGATGGGCATAGACGCAACTGCCTAGAAAGTCCCTGCTAGCTGATCTGCTGAGGAACAGAGCAGTGCTTCCTCAGAACTGCAAGTACCATTCAGAACATGGAAAGGATTTTTGGCGTTTGGCAACTGCTGTTCTAAACAGAAGCACCAATATTATGTATTCAAGACTTCTGCTGTAACAACTGCCAGTAGCAAGATGTGCCAGTGCTACAAAATGGAAGCCATGCAATCTTCCAAACTCACTGCTCATTTATGCAAGACATTGCCACACAAAACATGGAGGCAGACAGCAACGTGCTTGGTGTACCATATAGAAGTTGACACTCCTTTTGCTTGCAGGGCCAGCATTCAGATTGTGGATATAATACAATCCTACAAGTGTTGGCCATACTCAGTGCCAAACAGTATGGCATGTACAGCATCTTAAGGGCTAAGGTGGTAGCACACATGCACAAGTGCCAGGTTCAATCCTTGGCATTTTCAGATAGGATTTCTCTGCCTTGTGAGAGACTCTGAAAAATGGCCAGTCAGAGTTAATGAACCAGATAGGATCAAGGGTCTAGTCCAGTATAAGGCAGCCTCCTATGCAGGGAACTGCCCAAACTTTGCATGTAGCTATTACATTACAAGTGGCAGCGCTAGTAGCATTACCAACCCATGACTTTTACAGACATGCTAGTCATGTACATTTATGCTGGGAAGCTACAGCTTTTCAATGTCCATGCAAGCAGGACACCAACTCCTGTGCTAGTCTTCACATCAGAATGTTCACTATGCAAAAGCTAAATGAAAACAGCAGCAGCATTTAAAACTAATGCAAGTTTGGCAGCTGCCACCACAAATGTCGTAACTCTCAAAACAGTGCACTCTTCAAAGAGGAGAGCTTTACCTCACAAGGTTATAACAAAGCACTTTGAAAAAAGCAATGGACAACAGCTTATAGCTTTAGGTTTTCAATTAAGCTGAATTTAATATGAAGGGATGGGCAATTTTTTGCCTTAGGGTTATGCTGGTGATACGGACATTGATGTGTAATTATTGCAGCTTTGACTCTAGTAAAGAAACTGAAGTTCCATTTTCTGAAGTCAACATCCACCATTTACTTTATGCAGTACTTGCCTGCATTGGAGTAGTTCTAGGAAGGAGAATGCTTTCCTTTATTGTTCAGTCTGTTTAGACCTATGCAACTTCCAGGCAGTGCAGATTTGCCTATAATCAGTTGGCATGCACTTGGGCATCAGCCAATCCTGCATTTGGAGCAAGGTTTTTAAACACTGATGTTGCCTGGCCAGGTATGTGTACATGGAAGGGGAAGAGGGTCCAATTGTTGCCACAGACAAGGAAGAGTTGAGGGCCCAACAGAAGCACTTGCAGGCTGCATCCTGGGTCCAGCTGTTACTCTGCCCACAGAAAAGGCAAAACCCACATTTTCATCTTATTCAATCCCTTACTTTTAGGGAAAACTCAGCCATGGCAAGACATTAATTTATCATGTCTGCCTCAAAGTGTGGAAAACTGAACAGCATTGACAAACGTATCAAGTACCAAATCCAGCTGCAAGTTCTAGGTGACTCCATCTTATAAGGATAACCCTTAGCCATCCTTTCAAGGATCAATCCAGGATTCTACTGTAGTTCAGGCTCAAGGCCTGTACCTGCTCGGCTCTGCATGTCTACCTCAAGACATGCACCAACCACTACATGTCTCAACGCCCTTTTCCAACCACTACATGTCTCTAATTATCACAGTGTCTGCTCTGGGCACTGACCAACTCCTGCTCACAAATAAGTAGTGAACACTTGGTGTACATTTTGTACAGAGGAGCATCGGCTTGTTATCAGGGCTATTACAGAGGTCTACAGGAGCATTTCAAAAGTAATTTCAAAATGTCTTAACCCAGCAGATTATCATTCCTGTGCCAGAGTAGCCAAACATCTTAAATTAAATGACTTGGGACCATAACTATTAGTTTTTATGACAAACATGGATTGCTTTAGTAATAAATGCATAAACAGATTACGCCTTCCAGTGCTAGCATGCTCTTTACATCATTGTTAACTTCTCTGAGTAGAGTCTGATGGCATTAAAAACCATCTATTTAAGAAGGAAGCCTGGAAGGGTGACCAGTGATGGGAAATTCAGTACTACAGAAGTTATCTACGTATGCAGAAACATAGTCTTCTGTAGGTATGCACAGAGTTGAGTATGACAGGATTCTAAGATCGAGCACCAAGAGCCTATTTATTTGTTTTTCCAAGTGATGTTCTGATCCTAAGTTTCAGGAGATCAAAGTACAGAAGATGGGATGTGAACAGTGTAGCGGTGGCTGACTGGACTTCACTGACCTGCACAGCACTTTAACTAGAAAAACAGAATTTAAGCAGATATGCAGCCAAATCCAGCTTTTCTTGGCACAATTTTGCACAACATACAACCCAAGAAGTCATAAAATGTACAGCCATTTGACCTAGCTTAGTTATAAAATGAAGCTCTGGAGAATAGTTGAAGCCAACATTGAAAATTGTTTTTAAATGGAGAATTTCCAACAACTGCATACGTTACTCTAGGAAACTTTGCTGTTGTGACAGCTTTAAAAGGTATATTAATGAATATTCACAAGTTTTATACACACAGAATTGTCAAGAATTGTAATCAATACCATAAGTTCTTATAATCTATGAGCTGTTGCCGCTATTGAATATCCTGACTCCATTTGATATAAAGCTGTTAGGCTGCCATGCCTCTGAACGCACAAGCCACAATTCCACATTTTAGAAGGAAGTCACCTTCAGTTGATAATCTTCACCTTCAGCTACATAATCCTCAGACAACTTGTTGATATGTTCCATGAGGCTTTAGACCCACTAGGTGGGGAATATGTACAGGGGAACTGTGTGCCACTGCATTTAACTTGGGAACAAACTGCACTAGAAAGTCAAGTCTGGACTTTCATCCATGAGTTATCCAAAGATGACATGATTTTCATAGCAGGATCTGGAAAGTGATTACAAGTCTAAAGGGCAAACATTTCCTGCTTTATTTTTCTCATCTTTATATTGCTGTTCTGCTGAGGAGCTCAGTATGGTTTCTCTGCTTCTCACAATAACCCTGTGAGGTAGACAAGCCTGACTGCTAGTGACTGTCCCAAGGTCACTCAGGAAGCTTCATGGCTGAGCAGGGATTTGAACCCGAATCTTCCAGGTCTAGGTTTGACTCTTGCACCATCCTCGCTCTTCTTGGTGTGCCACATTTCATAGGCAAAACAGCCTTTGCATTTAGCATAACATCAGTTTTCCAGGCTCAAGGCGGCATCTTCCAGCCCAAAAAAGGTCAGGACATTTGAATTTGAACAGAAAACTAGTACTGCCTTTCCAAGTTCTTAATCCTCTTGCACTAAGTGCTGAAATACAATCCTGTATGGTGAGAGCGCATGGCTGCGGCTAAGCCACAGTATACTATATACCACCAAGCTTGATATACTGCTGATGCTTCCTGTGCTCATTTGATCGCCAGCTGCAGTCCTGCACCAGAGCACCTGAAGTATGGAGTGTCAGTTTAGCCACTACACAACTCAGCTCCCTGTTTAATTTGCCAAAGGCTACCACTGCTGACTCCCTTCCCAAAAGGTGTTGCGTGATCCAGTACTGTACATTCTATGTACAGCTATGCAACTAACTGGACAGAAGAACTCCCTCTGCTTCTCTTCAAGTTTTGCATTTAGTCATTCACCAGTCTCAGGTTATGAGCAGCCATTTTCTGGCAATTGCTCAAGACAAGCAGGGAATGAAAACAGCATGGTGCAGTGGTAGATCTGGGTTTGAGTCCCACACTCAACTGTGAAGCTACCTGGGCAACACTGACAAGTCACCATCTCTCAGCATATCCTACCGTACAGGCCTGTGGTAGGGAAGGGGCCACAAATACATACTTGAGCTCCTTACAGGAAGGGCAGAATACAAATGTAAAATTGGGCAGTATGAAGCAGCCCCAAGGCAAAAGAACATACAGGCTCCTCTCTAGAAGTGCATAAGGTATTCTCTAGAAAAATCAAAGCTGGGTAGGTTTTGCTGCAGGAAACCAAACAAGACAAAGCTACCAGGGCTTCTTAAGCATTCTAACTGCAAGCTCTCTAGCTTCTCCTTGTCCCTGTCACCCAGTAGTGTTTATTGACAGCCTCTTGCCAGGGAAGCATGAAAAACATGTTAATCTTGGCTGATGCTGCAACCCCGATGACTTCTGCAGCTTCTCTCAAGAAAACAGGATCCACTACTCTGGCTCTTATCTAAGGCAGGCCACCACTTCAAAGCAGGTCTGAATACTTAGGCAATGTTAAGACAAAACAGCTCTTGTTTACTGCATAGCCTTAACAGCACACTTAAAATGACAGGATCCAGGCTTGTATTTGGCAGAAATCATCGGATCAGCAAATTCGAGCTCATTTTGCCTTAGTACATGAATGAAATGCCTTGCAACTAGAGCAGTTTGCTTATGCAGCCAAAGGCAAGCATGCATGCCCCCAAACTCCTGCAGCTTCCCTCTGCAGAGCTACAGCCCTAACCTACACAAAGAGCTTCCTGCACTATACTGGAATTGCCAATAAGGCCAGTGTGCAAGTCAGGTCAAAGATATTTCCACCAATTCCTGTGAGAAGACAGTATAGCATGACCATCTTGACTAGGTTGTTTAAGACTATTCTATCAAGCCATTTGCAAAGATCCTGAATCAGGGCCATCTAGGTTCATTCAGTCTATTGAAAGGAAGCCATTTACACCAACTGGTAAGCCTTTGACATATTAATAAAATTAGTATGCCCAAGTAATTTCCCAATGGCTACTTTAGACATATAGGCAGAAGGCACAACTGTAAAATCTGTATATTGATTGTGTGACCTGGTAAAGTTCAGCCCAGAATTATGTCTTCCAGAAACATGGGGGAACACAGACCACCATTACCCACTGCTATGTAGATCAGTGCAACCTGGAACAGCCTGTCTGGGGAGTTGTATGTTCCTCCTAGCAGGCTGCTGTTCTCAGTTACACCTATCTGAAACTAGGCATATACTTAGATGTGGGATTCTAACCTTGGTGACATTCAGATGCTTCAAATGGATTTTTCTTCATATAGCTAAGAGTTACCCTTGCATGTAATATTTTGTGACAAGGCATTTTCAATCCATCCATTCAATACAGAAACCCTGCATGCCATCTTAAGAATCATCTCCAGGTCAGAAGTTACATGGGTATTTAGATCTTCACTCATTTCCTTTGGTATGTGCAATATCCAGGCACATTACTTGGAAAATTTAAATAGATCAGTCAGAGGCACCTGATGGTGAGATATGATTAAATGGCAGTAGGAAAAATCTACTTGAGTAAGCATGGCTAACTGGTTAACACTTGAAGGTCATAGTGGTCCTTCTACTCCACAGGCAGATACTAACCACCATGGACTCCACAAGTTGTTTACTATAAGCAAGAGTTAGTGTACAGGACCAAGACACAAGTATTTATGCAACATGGTTTCTGCATCAAGCCAGCTGATACAGAACAAGGCTTGAGTTTTTTGGTTGCAAACTGGTCTTGCACGGAACCAAAGGACTAACAAGGAACCAAGATCTTAAGGACGACTGTAACAGCAACATGTAATGACCAGCTTACTCATACCAAGTCATTAATCTCAAGACACTGACAGAATCAAGTGTCTGGATTGGTCAACTGACAGGTTAGCTTCTTGCCTTGGAAAGGATTAGCACGCCAAACGAATTCATGTTTCTCTGATGGAATTCCTGTTAGGGCGCTAGACAAGCATTTTATTGAGACAAATCAGCAAGATGTAATAGCAAAATGCATACTGAATGAGTATCAAATTTAGAGTGTACATATTGTGAACAATGAAGTCCCATCACACACTTTTCAGGGTATGCCCACCCACCTAGCACAGCTCCTCACTTGGCAATAAGTTAAGATGATCAGATGTTCAGCTGGCAAACTGATCTGAACTAGTACATCAAGCAGTGGTCCCTTATTAATCTGCTGAGAGGCCTACTTCAAAAGCACAGAAACACTCAAAGGCTACCAACAATGTGCTGCACAGATTATTTGTTGGGAAACCAATGGAAATTTCTCATTTACGTGTAGGCTAGACATTGGCAAGCTTCCTTCCCTCTGCAAAGCCCCTGCACATTCAGCTTGTCAACCAAGAAACATCTGCATGCCAGATAAGTAATCTGTCCAAGCATTCTGGGGTAAAGCTCATATGGAAGGACTAGATTCCAAATGCTGAAGATACCAAGAACACCGACTCCTTTGTGAGTAGCCTACAAATTCTAATCTAATGGAACTCACTTCCATTTTCAGTGTAAGGAATCACAGTGTACGAAATCATTTACAGATCATAGTTATACTAAGGAACAGTTTCAGTTTACTTGCAATATGGAGACCACCAAGTCTCACACAGCAGCAAAAAGAGCAGCATTTGACATAACCTGTCAGCTGCAACACTAGCGATGCTCATTAGATTAGCCTTCATAAAAAAAGCCAGTTCTGCATTCTGTAGACAGTGTCAACACAGAGTTCCTCTGACAAACCACAGGTATAAATTGAGACCTCTTCAGAAGAGCTCCCATGATTCAAAATACTGTGAACTTTGCAACAGATAATACAATCTGTAAGTACAAAGACAACCTCAAGACTAAATATGAACTGCTTGGTAAGTTCCTGAGGCAACTTTTAAGAGAAGCTTGGGTGGAGACTGAATCTGCCTAGACCTCTTCATCACCAATGAGTCAGAAGTCAAATTCTGTACTCTACAGAATTTCACAATCAGTTTATGCTCAAGATGCAGGTCAGCCCTTGCAGGACAGATCCTGCATTTCCCAAGCCTGCTCTACTTCCTTAACCCTGTGTCAGTTTCACAAGAGGCTTACAGAAGAGGGATAAAACCCAAACAGAGGCAAGAATGTCGTTTGCCTCTGGAACAGTGCCCTTGTGCGCAGGCAGACTCCTGATCTCTTTACACTCCATCATTTCATAGCAGCCCCAATGCCTTAATAGGGCTTGGATGCAGGTCAAGTTTCATACTACAACTATACAAGGAGACATCAAGGTTTGCCATCAGCAGAGGTGTTTTTCCTAGAGTTGCACAGACCCACATCCTAGAGGAGCTCCCCCCACAATTGTAAGGAGGAACACATTCCAGGCTCACAGCATGACATAACCAAAGCCTCAGTTAATACAGCACTCCCAGGACAGCATGCAGAGCTGCAGCAAAGCAGGCAACCATCTTCCTCCCTGCAGTCACATGACCAAGTAGGGGCTCCTCTACCAGCTGACTCTCCCTTACGGATGTCACCCCTGCTGCCCCTTTGCAACTCTCCTTTCCAAAGGCTTTAAAGAGGAAACATCTTTCCTCCTCCTGGCTAATTCCCTGGATGAACCAGCTGGTAGGCACAGAGTGACAGAAGGCACAAAGAGCCAAAACAGCTTTGGAGGAGGACTAAGAGGTAGGTTGCAGTAAGCAGTGACTGGTGGAACATGTCCAGCTCCAGCTGGGCTGGGATTTCACCCCCCACCCAGGCAGGCGGAAGCTCCCTTGCAGTCATAGGGTAGCAAGAGGAGAAACAGGCAGGCTCCCTGAACCCTCTAATATAAAAGGGAAATGCAACTGAAACAGGGACAGACTGAAGCAAGAAATAAAATGCCTGTACTCCTTTGCATGGTAGAGGTTTCTAGAGCAAGGGGACCACAGTGAGCTATTTTTGCCCCTCATCTAGATTTCAGAGGGAACCCCTGTGCATATTACACAAGCTATTCTTATCAATAGCCAACAACAGAAATAAAAAGGACACCATCCCATGCAGCAAAAAAAGAAAAGGCCAAGGAACAAGGTGACTCATTACTCAAATCCCCTGGGCTCAGCCATCTTCTCCCCAAAATAAGGTTTGGGAAGTGGGGGACACAAAGTTCAGGAAGGTGGAAAAGACTGCAAAGGCAAGGCACCTGGTTAATCACCACCCTGCTGGGAGGAGGAGGAAGAAAAAAGCTTGCAAGCCATACATATTGCCAAGCCTGCCACCTCTCCCCTAAGCCTACACCTTCCTTGTCTTCATGGCCTCCGTGCAAAAAGGGTGAAGTAAATAAGATGGATTCCTGGAAATGAAACAATCAAACAAGGAGGGTGAAAAGAGGTAAGATAGTTGGAAGAGCACAGAGATAAAACAGGAGAAAGAAGGGGGAAGGCTCTCTTTCACTAAAGCAATGCTTTGAAGGCACCCCACAGTCAGGGAGGCCCCCAGGGAAGGCAATGATCTCATGGAGGCACCCCAGAGAGGCTATCTTCCCTCCCCCAGCAAGGCAATGCTTGGAGACACCCCAGAGAAGCCCACCTCCCACCCCAGGG
>JAJKFI010000083.1:2525500-2589008 GCA_029204185.1 Lerista edwardsae
AGCCCACCTCCCACCCCAGGGAGGCTCTCCTCCCTCAAAGCAAGGCAGGCACCCCGCAGTCTGGGGGGTGGGGATTAAGCCCAGGTCCGTCGAGGCGCTGCGCAGGCAAGGAGGAGCACCCAACTCTTCCTCCCCCCCACACCGCCGTGCGCTTTGCTGCAGGGCCCTCTGGACACTCCAGCCCGGCGCAGCCCCCAGCAGGATTAACCCCGCAGCCCCCCCTCCCCCCACCGTGCACGCGCGCGGGGCCAGCGCCTCACCGCTGAAGACCATGGCGGCCGAGGCGCCCATGACGGCGAAGAAGGAGGAGTACTCGGGTGGTGCGGCGGCCGACATGGCTGAGCCGGGCCGAGCGAGCGGAGGGGACGGGGCGAAGAGGGGGCGGCGGCGGCGGCGCCTGCTGCTGCTACGTCAGGGCCGGGAGCGGGAGGCGACGGCGGCGACGTGGGCGGGCAGCGTATCCCTCCGCCGCTGTGCCGCTTTTTCTGCCTCCGCCGATCCGCCTTCCTCCGGGAAGCGCCTGCAAAATGGCGGCCTCAGCGGGGGTGACGGCGCGTCGTCGTCGCCTTCTGCTTTCCCTCTTCCTCCGCGGCGGCGCCGGTGCCGTTTCTTACTGCGCCCCCCGCTCGTCCTCCAGCCGCTGCTGCTCCGCGACTGCTCTCGCGACGCGCTCTAAATACCCAGCCACCGCAGGACAAAATGGCGGCGGCGCCAGCGTCACGTGAGGCGCCGCCGGCTCCTCCCCTCCCGCCTTGCCCTCCGCTGGAATGTGCCAACGTCGCTCCGGATTAGGGGTGGACGTATCCCTCTGAGCGTGCTGCTCCTCCATACGGTCTATATTTTCTTTTTTTTTCTTTTAATTAATGAAACTGTTTTTTTTAATTTGCTGATTTTGCTCTCTGGGTGTTTTGGGGAGTACTTAAAATGTTTTCTATCTCGGCGATTTCCCCTCCCCAACTCTTTGTGGTTCAGTCCTCTCTCCCAACCCCTCGGCTCATTCTGTGAAGGGCTTCTTTTTTTTTCTTTTGGCCTCAGGTGAGCGTGATTCAGCGGCATATTAGCATAAAGGGGCGTGGCCACAGCGGCTGGCCCTGCCCCCTTTGGGGCGTGTTTAAGTGCCCTGACATAGGGGCTACCTGACTTGACAGATGTTGTCACAAAAAGTACCACAAAAGGGCGGAAAAGGAGTTGTGTATGTTGTACCCAAAACCCACAACGGAGTCTCTTTGCAGAATATTAAAAATGAACTGTACAGTCACAGGCACTGCCTACATCATGAGTTGCATGAAGTGGACAGAGGGGAAGCCCTGGAAACAATACAACCCCCCCCCCCCCAATTTATCAAGCACTAACTAAACACATTTGCACCAGACAAGTAACTTTTTCTTCTTCTTCCCTTGTGGTTCGATGCCTCCTGCACAAACATTTGCAGATGAACGAAGGAGCACATCGTACATCAGGCAGGCACATCTTTTTTTCTTCTAATTCCTGTATTGCACCTGGTATATTTTTGGTGCTTTTATAAATAATAAATAAAGATGAGGACATGCGGCATTTCTGAGTGCTTCCGATGCAATATTTTGGTAAACTTGAATAACGCATCCAGTAAGATGGGTGGGATTACTGCCATTTTCTAGGTACAGACATGCCCCGGTATCTGCTGGGGTTCTTTTGCTGACCCCACTGTGGATACCTGAAACCATGGATACTGGGGACGCATTTTTAAAGACTGGGGAACATTAAACAAGTCTCTTTTTTTTCCTTGTTGCAGAAAAGCCACTGATATTCCCCTATTTAATAGGAGTCTCAGTATCCATGGTATCTGGATAACTGAAACCGTGGATACTGAATCAGTGGATACTGGGGCACACCCAGCATTGTCATCCGCATATGGACTATCGGAATGCTGGGAGGGATGTGGGCGGGACTTTTGCGTGATTGGCAGCCCGCCCGTTTCGTTCCGCGGCTACCCTGGCCTCGAGTGGGGGCTGCCCCTGGTTGGCGCGGCCCCCCACTGCTTGCCCAGGCATCCAGCGCGCCCCCCCGTCTCCCCCGGCGAGCAGGCACCCCTCGAGGCCAGGGCAGCCGCGGAACGAAACGGGTGGGCAGCCAATCACGCGAAAGTCCCACCCACATCCCTCCCAGCGTTCCGGGAGTTCATTTGCGGATGACGACGCTGGGCACACCTATATGAATGGATGCTGTCTACAGAGTTGCACATCATTTATCTGTCTCTAGCTCGGAGCACAATCCTAACTTTGAGTTAGGCCGGCACCGTTGGGCCAGCAAAGTTTGGCCGGCACAAGGGCCACTGTAAAGTGTGTTTGGACCACTCTCGAAGTCAGGGAGTTTGGCGCATGTCTGAGTGCTGGCCTCTCTGACTCTGAGCGTGGTCCAAGCCTACTTGTATTGTCTGACTCTGACTAGTAGCAGCTCTCCTGGATTTCACATGGCGGATTTAGTTGTATTTCATACCAGAGATTTGAACTTGGGACTTTCTGTATAAGAACAGGTGCTCTTTCATTGTCCCTTCCCTTTTCGTAGGGGGTGAAACAATAGCCAACAAGGGGGTTCATGCTGCCGCAATTTCCTGAGAATTAGACAGGTGCTGTAGCTTTTGCTGACATAACCTCTAACTCTACCGATCTGTTGCCACTCAAGTTTCATTTTGTTTGATGTCGGCAGAGTAAGCTTGTTGACTGTCTCAGCTATGCCTGTTTAATTTGTGCTGCATCTATTTTCTCGCCATGTGGACCTGTTTCTAGTACCGACTGAAGTTGTCCCTAATATACTATTTTACTGGCAATTAAATGCATGTTATGGAGAAAAAAATAAGAGGAAGCAGAACCAATGGTCCACATTGGAGGACTATATTGAGCTAGCAAAATGAACTGGCACAAATTATTAGCAGGAGTCAAATAGTGCTTGTTATTTTAAAAGTGAAAAGCAGGTGCAAATATGCATGAGATTCTGTAGTCCAGGGCTCTCTAACCTATTTTTGTGCTTGCAAGTACAGGCATGACCCTGTATCTGCTGAGGTTCTGTTCTGGAACTGGGGTTCTGTTCCTGACCCCATTGTGGATACCTGAAACCGTGGATTCTGGGGACACCTTTTTAAAGACAGGGGAGCCTCAGCAGTTTTGCTGCAACAAGGTTAAAACAAGAGATTTAATGTCCCCTTATCTTTTTAATAGGCATCTGTGAGTGCAATCCTAAACTGGATTTAGGCCAGCATAAGCTAAGCCACCAAAGTTTGGCCAGCACAAGGGCCACCATAAAATGTTTTTGGACTACGGTTGGAGTCAGGGAGGATGGTGCATGTCTGTGTGCTGGCCTCTCTGACTCAGAGAGTGGTCCAAACATACTTTATAGTGGCGTTTGTGCTGGCCGAACTTGGTAGCAGCAAGAACATATTCCCTGCGGATACAGGGGGTGACTATACTGTATCTCTGGATGCCTTGTCGGCTATCCCCAGGGATGGCCTACCGATTAGGTGAGGCAATGAGGGTTGCATCGGTGGCAGATTGTGGGGGGACAGAGGGTGGCGGATTGGGAGTACTAACTGCTGCTGCCATCGCCTCCCTGCTAAAAGCAATCAGAAAGCAGATCACCCTCCTCCTGACCTTGCCTTTGACACAGGGTGCAATCCTAACCTGGAGTTAGGCCAGCAAGTTTGGCTGGCACAAGGGACACCGTAAAGTATGTTTGGACCACTCTCGGAGTCAGAGAGGCCAGCACACAGACATGCGCCACCCTCCCTGACTCCGAGAGTGGTGCAAACGTGCTTTACGGTGGCCCCCGTGCCATTTCTGTATATTAACTCAATAAAGATTGTCTTAAAAAAAAAAAAAAAAAAACTTTGCTGGCCTAACTGTGCCGGCCTAACTCCAGGTTAGGATTGTGCCCTTCAAATGTGAAAGTGCAGAACTTCTGGTTGGATTTACAAGGAATGTGCCAACGAAGAAGCTCCTTCATTCCAATGGTGCCTTTAAATCCCAATGCAGAAATCCTGCGCAATAAAAACAACCACACAAGGATGGAAGTAAGCGGCTGGGTTTTTTTTTTTTTCCTTTTAATTGTGCAGAAGCAGGTGACCAGAGGATCAGGCAGCATTCCAGATTGCGCCACAATCAGCCACCCCCATTTGATATCTATCAAGCAAGTGATGTTTCAAAATCACCATAAGTCTGCACTGTTCTCTCTCACAAGGGAAGTGGTCCTGCATTAAAAAAAAAAAAAAGGAAAAAGAAAAAGAGCTGCCTTTAGAACTTTCTATCATTTGAAGAAGTGAGCAATGCAAAACAGCATCATTGCAGAGAGAACGGCAACAGTGACTCTTGCTCAATAGATTTCCTAATCACCCCAAAGTCCATGCTGTGGCTTTTGTTTGCTCAAGCATGAGGATGACTAGAGCCAGGGGTGTAGATTAGGTGGGGGGACTGGAGTGGAACTAGGACTTATTTTACAGCAGGAGCGGTCATCAACAGGAGAGTTCAAGAACTACCTTTGAATCTTTTTTTCAACGGACCTGAGCTGAGAAGTGTCAGGTTCTATAGGAGGCATACTGAAAAATGTGCCTAGGGGCAGAATCACTATTTTTTTTTTTATTTAGAAGAATTTCTACCCCACCTTTCCCATGCCGAAGCAAAGGCCCAAGGTGGCTTACATGAGCAGGCTAGTCTAAACCACCATTTTTCAATGGGTTTTTTACAAATCTACAGTATTCTTGTGATCTGCCAATCCTCAGGCCCAGATGTCACCTTCCCAGTGTGGTTCTCTCAAGAAGGTTAGATAAACAGGAGTTGACATGACATCATTTTCTTGAAGCCATGGGAGTACAAATATGGCTAACTCAGATCATTACCACCAAGGAGGAGGATTGCCGCAAATTCACGAATAAAAATCTCCCTGCACATGTGTAAAAGTTAATATCAACCTTTTAAATCATGCCTGCGTGTTCTGCATAAGGGTGTGCGAATCGCTGTACGAAAAATGGGATTTAATTTCCATGGAAAGATTCATGTATTCACATTACATCGGTTCAATAAAACTACCGTTCAATGAGTGCATTATTTTTGAAGCTGTGTAATTTCTTGTTGTTCCTAGCAGTCTTATTCACCATTTTCTGACACCCACTGTTAATGGTCTAGAAGGAAAAATATATATTCCCCCCTCCTTTTCCCCCCTTCCCGTTTACACATTTTTTCCCACCTTACATTTTCTACTATAATATTTTCAAAATTCTGAACATTAACAGACTTTGTGTTTTTTGGGGGTGAGTGTAGAAGTTTAAAAAAATACTCTTAATAGTCTAGAAGTAAAAAAGAATTACTCTCATATAGACAACTACTTGTGTTATGAAGAGATTTTAATGAAATTTTCCTATATATGTATCTAATTTTTGCCCACCCTCCCCTTTTTTTTTCTTTCCTTCCCATTCACACTTTATTTTTGCTTGTGTAGATTTCAAAAAATAAGTCTGTCAAAACAGTGCAATCCGAGTTTAAATAGACAGCAAGTAGCATTTCGTCCGGTATGTTCAGTAATATAATTATGAGGAATTTAACCTTGTAATTGCATATTAAATCATAATAAGTTTACCAATAATGTTTCTACACGATCACACGTTTTTATTTTCGTACGTTTTTATTTCAGGAGTAAACTATTCAGTCCTAAACAGTACAAGCAAAGCAATCTGAAATGCTTGGAATAAGGATTGTTTTGCGTATGCCAACATGGCTGCTAAGCCCGCCCCCTGGCTTAATTTGGCTCCTATTAATTCTTAAGGCATGTCCTCTCCAGTTATCTAACCTTTTTGGGTTCTCTCCTCTGGCTGCTGCCATCAAGCCTCAGCAGGCAATCGCAAGTCAAGCCTGGACAGGTCCTCAAGGTCGTATTCCCTTCTTTGCCGGCTGGCCTCCTCACACACTCCACTTGTGGTGAGCTAATCAGCTCCACAGCGATTCTCTGTTCTGCCACCATAGATACTGCAGCTTGTCACAGCCTGGCATTTGTCTCCCATCCAAAAGCAAACCACAGATTTTCCTGCTTAGCTTCAGGCAGTACCAGCAGCTCAACCATCAGTCCACACCTCCTACTCTTCTTCAATAGGTTGATGGATGATGAGCAGAGGAGAGGTTGCAGACGCTGGAATTGGATAGATAGGGAAGAGGAGAGGTGGACTGATGGAAAGACAGGGGGAGGAGATAAAAACGAATCATGTCCCCAGGAACAGGAATGGGGTTTGGCTGGCTTCATTTTCTCAGTGCCTGCCTAAGCAGCGGTTCGCAAACATTCCCGCCCCATGCCTCACCTTCAGTGTGGAGCTCAGCAATCTGGAAGTGTTGGTGGTGACATGATCATCATGTCACCGTCAACACTTCTGGGCTGCTGAAAGTTTGCATTTTTTTAATGCAAAAAGCCTCCGAATCGTGTTCTCGCTAAGAAGCGTGTGTTCATCATCAAGCACACAGAGCAACTCGGCCCAGAGCAGGCCAAAAACCCTTGAGCAGTGAATCAAACTAACCTATCAATCTGCTGCCTTAGGCAACTATCTCAACTGGCCTCCTGGATGAACCAGCCCTGGAAGATCAGTTTCTGTACCCATTGGGAGCCGCCTTATTGACAGTTTGTTGCTAAAGTTGTCATTGTTCCGAGTTCAGGCAACGTGTCTGGATATTAAATCTCTTAGTGGAGCCTGGATGCTTCTAGTCTCTGGTATGCATGCATGCATGTATATGCCCACACAAAGTAGGAGACGTTTTAATCTGTGCTTCATCTGTGAAATGTCAAAGGCTCTGGAGCTCTGTTATGGAGCTATGGCTATGGAGCTGTTTGTGAATGACAAGGTCAGCCTGTAGCACTGCCTGCGTTTAGGGTTCAGCGGGCAAGTACCACTGTCCAACTCACACGACTGCATCTGTTTCCAGCTAAAACCGACAGAGCAAGAGGCAAGTCCTTAAGATACAAAGTGCGCCTGCACACCATCCCTAACTTGGCCTGCTTTCTCAGCAAACGTGCTCAGAGGGCACTGAAAGGTTATCATTTGCTACCCAACTGGGGGAGGTGCAAGGGATGTGGACGAAGGACAGGATTTCCTGGAAACGCTGGATTTCAGAACGCCCTCTGCCCTGCAGGGATTTTGGGTTTTAAATAGTTCAGCCCTGCAGCTGCCAATGAAGTAAGAACTGTCCTCCTAAATGGGAGGTCAGTTCAATTTTTGTTCCAATCAGAAAGTGTGCAAGGAGGAGCTCCAAATTTCCCAGGGCTTGTCCGAGTTCAGCAAACAAGGCCGTATGTGCCAAGCAAGAGACTGTCCTATTTTGCAGAAAATCAGAAGAAACTACCTCCTTGAACTTTTCCTTATCCAGTCTACTCTGATTGTGTTGCTTTCTCTTTCTGTCATTCCGTTCAGGTACAGGTTATTCTGTATGATTGACATGACTGCCGTGGACAGCTTGCTTATGGAAATCCCGGTGGTGTGTTTTAGGATTAATGTTTTGTTTTTGTTTTTTTCATATGGAATCAGCACACTCATTTTCAGCATCCGAATGACTAAAAGTGAACTCGGTCTTCCAAGCCACTGAGTTTGCGTGGACAGAGTGGCTTTTAGGAACTCCAGTATATCTTTTTCTGGACGGTATTGGACACATTTGTTTCAATTGTTAACATTAGGGTGACATACTTTAATCAGTAATCAACTAGAGAGCCTGGGGGTGTTCATAGGCCACGTGGTCTGCACTGTAGCCAGGGAAAATAGAACCAGGCTGGGGTGGGGGGCACAATTTGGAATAAAGAGATTTTATTTCCCTTACCTTGTGCACCAGCCAGCCCTATGGGGCTACTCAGTTTTGCACCTGTGATTTTGCAGGTGCAAATCCAATCAGCCTGTATAATGCTGGTTGGGCCGGGGGTTAGGATCCAGCCTGTGCCGCTGTGGCTGTTCCCACCCCCTCCTGGGCCCGATCCACCTCCCAACCTGCCACTCCACCACCCAAAAATGCCCCCTCCTCTTCTCCGTTACACCCTCCTGCCACAGAGCCCAGTCCTAAACTGGAGTTGTTGTTGTTCAGTCGCTAAGTCGTGTCCGACTCTTCGTGACCCACCCTGGACCACAGCACACCAGGCCTCCCTGTCCTCCACTAGCTTCCGGAGTTTGCCCAATTTCACGCTCATCGCTTCGGTGACACTCTCGAACAATCTCATCCTCTGCCGCCCCCTTCCCCTTTGGCCTTCGATCTTTCCCAGCATGAGGGTCTTTTCTAAAGAGTCCTCTCTTCTCATGAGGTGGCCAAAGTATTGGAGCTTCAGCTTCAGGATTTGTCCTTCCAGGGAGCACTCAGGCTTGACTTCCTGGAGGATGGACCGATTGGCTCTCCTTGAAGTCCAGGGGACTCTCAAGAGTCTTCTCCAGCACCGTCTCATGGATCACTGCCTTGTCGTGGCGAAGGGGCTTGAGTAGCTCAATGAAGCTGTGAGCTATGCCATGTAGGGTCACCCAAGATGGACAGGTCATAGTAGAGAGCTCTGACTAAACGTGATCCGCTGGAGGAGGAAATGGAGGAGGAAATGGCACTCCAGTACTCTTGCCAAGAAAACCCCATGGATTACAAACTGGAGTTAGGCCGGCATATACTAAGCCAGCAAAGTTTGGCCAGCACAAGGGCCACCATAAAATGTGTTTGGGCCACTCTCGGAGTCAGGGATGATGGCGTACGTCTGTGTGCTGGCCTCTCTGACTCCGAGAGTGGTCCAAACATACTTGACGGTGTCCCTTGTGCTGGACAAACTTTGCTGGCTTAGTTTATGCCGGCCTAACACAGTTTAGGATTGTCCCCACATTCTCCTGCCCCTTGCACCAGACTGCCCAGGCTGGCACAACCTTACCTCCTCCAGGGCAGGTCCCAGCGTTGGCAAGCCATGGCATGGACTCGTGCTGGCCCAGCCAGGCCCTGAGTAGCTGTGAATGTAGCTGTGAATGAGGATGGCACGTTCATGTCACTTGGGAGCCGGCACAAGGCCTGTTGCCATCACTGCCCAAAACGGCTCTGTTGGCAAATGGGAGAGGCTATTTGCACAGCGCATTGAGGCGCCTGTGGTATTTACCATGCTGCCCCGCTTCTGGCTTCAATGGCTTCGCGACTGGCCCCATGCTGCGGCTTGGAGTTTGAGGTGGGTGGGTGGGTGGGTTGCAGCTCCGGACAAGTTGAAGACCACGTGATTAAGATGATGCGCCTGCTTTGTGATCTGGGCATGTTGTTGTTTGGCGTTGAGAAACACAGAGGATCAGCTTGTGGCCCTGCTTAGATAATTACAGGTCTGCCTTCCCAACCCTCTTAGCAAACAGGCGGCCAATTAAGTTTGACTTCTTCGCTCCTTCCTCATTCTTCGGCACAATGGTCTGCCTTTCTGAAAGCACATGACTTACCCTCATGAGCCAGAGGAGCCTTTTGGTTTGTTGGTTTGTTTGCTTGTTTGCTTCTCTTTGATGCCGCCAGAGACAAGCTGTTCTGTGACTTCCGGCGACAACCCTAAGCACTCTTCTTTGGGAATGAGCCCTAAGTGAGGGCGCAATCCTAACCAACTTTCCAGCACTGACATAGCAGTGCCAGTGGGGCATGTGCTGCATCCTGCAGTTGGGGGGCAGTCACGGAGGTCTCCTCAAGGTAAGGGAATGTTTGTTCCCTTACCTTGAAGCTGCATTGCCCTTACCCTGGTGCTGGAAAGTTGGTTAGGATTGCACCCTAAGACGCCCTCTGAGTAGACATGCACAAGACTGTCACAAGACACTGATAGATAATTGCCAAGGGCCCAGCACCCGGGAAGGTGCCCTCAGGACCACCAGGTAGTGCATAAAAAAACTTGAGATCTCTGATGGCAGAAAGGCCCTGGCAGACGAAGGGCCCAATCCTCTCCAACTTTCCAGCACTGATGAAGCCCCAAAGTAAGGGAAGAAATGTTCCCTTCGGGATTCTGTGACTGCCCCCCCCCCCCACCAAATGCAGGGTGCAACCCATTGACAGAGCTGCATCAGCGCTGGAAAGTTGGATAGGATCGGGACCTCACATGGTTGCTCAAAGTGCTGGGTTAGTGGCGTGTATGCTTCCACCACTTCTCTTCCTTCTGCTCCCTGAATTTATAGGCTGCTTTTAAAGTACATACATTCCATAAAGCAGTAAACAATAAAAAAGCAATATGGAAGGAAACAGGTGAGGGGAACAGAGCAGAAATGTTGTGGAGGGGAGAGTGGTAGGCTAGAGCCTCTCCGATACTCTCTAGCCTACCGTTTGCCTCTCTTTCCTCCACACTTCCTCTCCCGCTTTGTTTCTACCAACGGGTGGCCCTCCCTTTAGAATGTATGGGAACGAATTGAAGCCTAGGGGGCGGGCTTAGCGGCCATGTTTGTACGTACAAAACATTGCTCATTCCAAGCATTTCCAGTGGGTTTTCGCGTGATGTTTAGGACTTAATCGTTTACTCCTGAAGTAAAAACTTACCAAAATAACAACGTGTGATCGTGGAGAAACACCATTGGTAACCTAATTATGAGTTAATATGCAATTCCAAAGTTTAATTCTGCATAATTATATTACTGAACACACCAGACGAAATGCTGTCTATTTTAACTCGGATTGCACTGTTTTGACAGACTTATTTTTTGAAATCTACACAAGCAGAAATAAAACGGCCATGCCCCATTAAAAAAATGTCTGTTAATGTTCAGAATTTCGAAAATATTACCGGTCGTTTTATTGAACCGATGTAATGTGAATACATGAATCTTTCCGTGGAAATTAAATCCCATTTTTGTTCAGCGATTCGCACACCCGTATGCAGAACACGCAGGCATGATTAAAGACGTTGAGATTAACTTTTACACGCGCGCCGTGCGAGCGAGAGAGCCCCTCCGGCGGCAAACCTCGTCGTTCGCGGCGCTGATCTGAGTCAGCCATTTTTGTAAGTCCTCGGCTTCAAGAATGGGCTTCCAGGGCTTCTCCAGCTATTTTTCCTCCAAGGTTTCTACTACCTGTTCAGATCTAGGGAGCAGGCGGTGGAGGAGGAGCTAAAGAGAGAACCAGTGCATGGTTTGGGTCTGTCTCCGGCTAGCATTCTGAATGATTAGCAGAGGCTGTCTTGAACAGTCTATACCAGTGAGTCTCAAAGCTTTTAGTACCGGGACGCACTTTTTAGAATGACAATCTGCCTGGGACCCACCGGAAGTGATGTCATGACTGGAAGTGCCGTCATGGTGAAACCAAAGCCTGCTGATTTGCTGAGAGTGCAGCAATAAATTGGGTTATTTCTCAGCCATTTTCCAACCGCAAAGTGAATCAGAAAGAAAAAAAGCCTGTTTACAACCTAGACAGAAGCAAAACAACCACACGGCCCTCCCACTGTCCAGCATCACCCCATATTTTCATTTTCCCCCCACAATGTTTTATTGTTTTATTTAAAGAAATAGGTGGGGAATACAGAAACATAAGGGAGGGGTTATTACTAAGGTATACACATAAGGTAAAAACTGTTGCAATGTATCTCATACTCCTAAAATTGAACATAAACATTACATCAATAGCTTCCAAGACTATCTTCCTACATTCTTACCTATCTATACCTATATGTATTTAATAAAAGTTTTCTAAATCTTAACCTCTTCAGCCTCTCTGATCTATCAACATAAAGTATCAATCCAGTCATAGAAAGGTTTCCAGTATTGTCTAATTTTGTTTATCCTTCTCTCTCTCAATCTTTCAGTTAAAATGTCCATTTCTGCTACTTCATAAATTTTTGCGATCACCTGTTTCAGAATTGGAGTTTCATTATTCTTCCGTAATTGCGCAAAAAGCCATCTTGCTGCTGTTACAGCATGAATAATAATATGTCTCTTAGTCCCTTCCTGTATATCTATTAAAATATTTAATAAAAACTTTTCTGGTTTAAATGGAATTGTGCAGTTTAAAATTTCTTGTAACATTTCATGTATTTTTTGCCAGAATAATTTCGCTTTTGGATACGTCCACCACATATCAATCAATCAATCACTAGTATTTATATACCGCTTTTCAACATAAAGTTCACAAAGCGGTTTACAGGCAAATAATAATATTAAAGTTAAATGGCTCCCTGTCCCAAAAGGGCTCACAATCTAAAAGAATGGAGAACACCACCAGCAACAGCCATGAGAAAGACACTGTGCAGGGGTGAAAAGGGACAATTGCTCTCCCCCTGCTAAATATAAGAGGACACCACTTGAAAAAGTGCCTCTTGCCCACTTAGCAGGGGTTATGATAATATGATCCTTCTGCAACCCCACATTTCCAACATTTATTAGAAGCCATACATATTTTCAGTATGGCTGCCCTAGGTGCTTTGCGACCCACCTGAAATTGGCTCACAACCAGTGATGTCATGCAGGGGGTATGTGAGTACTGGTTCCTAGGATTACGGCTGGCCCCGCCCATTCGCCCGCCCACTCGTCGACTCCGCCCTCTGCAACATTTGAATTTCCTGCACGTTTGAGTTGCCTGCATGTTCTCAGAGCCAGGCAGGCAGGCAGCGAGCGGAGCCTTGCCTTGCCTTGCCTTGCCACTGAAAAATGAGCTGCTCTGGGGTTTTGGAACCGTTGGGTCACTTTAACATGATGCCAGGCCTCCTTAACATGTTCTGGGGGTGCTGTGGAATACTGTTGCAACTGTTGGGTCAGTTTAAAATCGTCTGAGTCCTCAAAAAGGGCTTTTTTCATGTCACTTCCTGCCATGACCTCACTTCCGGTTTATGACGTCACTTCCGGTGGGCGGGTCCCGACACATGCCAATCAAAAGTGAGTACCTGTTCTTAAATCATTTAGATGACACCACTGCTCACAACCCACAGTTTGGGAATCACTGGTCTATACAGATTAGGGTAGTTGGTTCTGTGGCTTATTAGTGGCCTTAATTCCACCCGAATTGTTGTGCAGGAAGAACAGCTTTGTATCCTTTCTCCCTCACCGACTTTTACTGCATTGTGAGAGTTCCTTGTGCAGGTGCCCAGTTATGTGTTCTGCTGGGTCCACACTAACCTTGGAGCAGGGCGCCCTGAAGCCTCTGTGTGCATCTGTTTTTGTGAGAGCGCACATCCGGGACAGCCTCAATATTTACAGGAGAAACAGAAGCACATTCTAACAATAGGTGGGAAGGGGGGGGCACAGGCATTTTGCTCTTGCCAGGAAGGTCACCAGGACAAGGAAGTAGCAGAAAAGGGACTTGGTGGCCAGTCCTACCGTAAAAGATAGGAGAAGAGTTGACAGGGTAAATACTGTCTCCCCACCCACCACAGCTATTTGCAAAATCCATGCACTAGACTAGACAGTACTTGGGTCAAACTCAGAGCCGGCCTGAGGCTGACTGAAGCAGCTGCCTCAGGACATGGGCTGGCAGCTGCCCCACCTCTTTTCAGCCAGCAGTGCCACGGAGCCACCGGTGCCACTCTAGCCAGCTCAACTCTATGGGCTGCATGGGTCGAGCCAGCCAAACTCTATAGGCAGCCCAGCATAATTCCACCAGTGGAAATCCTTCCCCTGCCTCCTCTTCTATTTCCTTCCATTTAAACATTTATTGTCTTGATTGCATTGTCCTTATTGTCTCACCATCTCATCCTCTGCCGCCCCCTTCTCCTTTTGCCTTCCATCTTTCCCAGCATGAGGGTCTTTTCTAAAGAGTCCTCTCTTCTCAGGAGGTGGCCAAAGTATTTGAGCTTCAGGATTTGTCCTTCCAAGGAGCAATCAGGCTTGACTTCCTGTAGGATTGACCAATTGGGTCTCCTTGCAGTCCAGGGGACTTTCAAGAGTTCTCCAACACCATAATTCAAAAGCATCTATTCTTCGGCGCTCTGCCTTTCTTATGGTCCAGCTCTCACAGCCATACAATGCTACTGGGAAAACCATAGCTTTGACTATGCGAACCTTTGTTGGCAGGGTTACGTCTCAGCTTTTTATTAAGTTGTCTAGTTTTCGCCATAGCTTTCCTCCCAAGAAGCAAACGTCTTTTACTTTCATGGCTACGGTCACCATCTGCGGTGATCTTGGAGCCCAGGAAAATAAACCCTGACACTGCTTCCATTTCTTCCCCTTCTATTTGCCAGGAAGTGATGGGAGTGGTTGCCATGATCTTAGTTTTTTTTTAATGTTGAGCTTCAAGCTTCAAGGTAAGCACTGCCATCTCCATATTGCAGATTGGAGCTAAGGAACTAGTCTAGACTCCTGAGGGCCTTTGCAACAAGCATGGCAGGGAACCCAGTTTTTACCGGAGTCAACTGAGGAACATTTTTGCAGTCAGTCTCTGCAGATGGTTTCCGAGCTCCACCATCATTGCACACACTGTCCTCTGTTGCCATAGTTACTTGTGCAGTTAAGTCAAGTGGGCCCTGTTCTGAATCGTTGAGTGGCTGCTTATCAAGAACACCTGTTGACAGATTGACAGCTGAAGGTACAATATGCCAACGTGCATGTATGGCTTCAGATCATCCCAGGGACTGTGTGGGGAATCCTACATCCCATGGAAGGCGGTTGAACCTTGCAACTGGGTTTGCAGCCTACTCAGTTGGCCCTGATGCTGTGGCTATGAAGCTGCCTTGCTCCAGGTTAGGATTGCGCCCGATGTCAAGTTCATTCCTTGTTTGTTGTACAGTACAGGGACGTAGTGGCGCTGCGGGTTAAACCGCTGCTGCTGGACTTTCTGACCAGAAGGTTGGGAGTTCGAGACTGCACGACGGAGTGAGCTCCTGCCAACGTAGCAGTTCAAAAGCATGTTAAAAAAATGCAAGTAGATAAATAGGGACCACTTCAGTGGGAAGGTCACGGCGTTCTGTGCGCTATGGTGTATAGTCATGCTGGCCACATGACCACTGAAGCTTGTCCTCGGACAACGCCGGCTCTACAGGCTTAGAAACGGAGATGAGCACCGCCCCCAAGACCAGTTGGTCATGGGGAAACCTTTTTACAGGTTTGCTAGACTGCAAGTTTGCCTTCTATTCGTTTTGGGGAACTGAACTTCAGAATGTCGGCTCTGAGCAGCGTAAATAAGGGAACCATCCGGAGAGATGAGAGATTTGTCATTCACAAGCGTCAAAATGGGAATACACACAATTCTTCCATTCCCCCTCCTCCAGCTTAGCTGACAGAGTCAGGATCACATGGACTCCTGTCTAAGCAGCCTGCAATGCCTCATCGTTAGTTGATAGTAACTAGAGAGGGGTGAGAGACACGAGGAAGGTGGGGTGATTCTTCTGCCCTGTCATTCCTGGTGTGTGGCTTTTTCTGGAGAATCCAGGCAACTGGGCAGGGCTGATCGAAGACATTTGGCAGCCTGGTGAAAATCCCTTCCACTAACTTGTAGCACAATACTGGTGGAATTTTGCAAGGCACGCCTCACTGAAATGAGCAGACGATGTGCAGGAATCACACAATTGTGGATGCACTGGACACCCTGTCAAGTCAGGGTCAGAGACGGACATTAGAGTTGATTGCAATTGTAGCTTTCTATTTATAGAACACAGATTTTCTATCAGGTGTGATTCTGACGATATGTGTGGAAGCTCCGTGTTTCCTTCCAGAAGCAACGGAGTCCTTCAGCGATCAGGATACCAATGAAACGTTGAGGGTGCAATCCTAACCTGGAGTTAGGCCAGCACAGTTAAGCCAGCAAAGTTTGGTTGGCACAAGGGCCACCGAAAAGCATGTTTGAACCACTCTCGGAGTCAGGGAGGATGGCGCATGTCTGTGTCTCTGTGTACATGGAAAGCCCAGACCTTGCTTTATTTACCTCATATTTACCTCAGAATTTTACCTCACAAATTTACCTCAGAATGCCAGATACAAGGGAGTGGCGTTTGGACCACTCTCGGAATCAGAGGGATGGCACATGTCTGTGTGCTGGCCTCTCTGACTCCGAGAGAGGTCCAAACGTACTTTAGGGTGGCCCTTGTGCCAGCCAAACTTTGCTGGCCTAACTGTACAGGCCTAACTCCAGGTTAGGATCGCACTTGAAGCCTCTGAGCCCATCACCGACCGTCCGTTGATGGAATAGGAGCAGGTCGTGTTTTGGGTTCCACCTGCTTTGTGTACATGGAAAGCAAAGGCCCAGCTGCGGCAGGCCAGCTCTAGTTGCGTAGGAGAGGTCAGAGACCGGTGTTGGGGCCTCACACTCCAGCACTCCAGCTATAGGTGAGTCCTCTGGGTTATCTGCTCGGATATTAATTTGACCCCAACCTTGGCCTGGCCTCCAAGAGCAGCAAAAAAGGAAGCCACTACAAACAACTCGGAGAGACAGCTTGGAGGGAGTGGAAGATCTGGGCTGGCTGGGGACCGGTTGTAAGGTTGCGCCACCACTTCCGTTGTCTCATTTTCTGTGCGCACGCACTGCCACTCCGGGGATTGTGAATCTGAAAGCGACTGCTCCTGGTTCCCGGCTGTGAAGACTCCTATGAGCTGCAGTCGGGGCCTTCTGCGACTTCCCCAGCAGAACGGTAACTGCTGCTCATGTTGGGGAATGATCAGGAGGGCACTGGATCTGGCCCATGGGCCGACGTTTGGAGCCCCCTGTTCTAGGTCAGCACTCTGCTCCTACATCTTCTCTTCTTCTTTGTCTCCCTCTTCCTTTTCTAACCTTCTCTAGAAGAAGGAGAAACACTGGAGGCAGAGATGGGTGCCTCCCACTAATCTGTTGCCTGAAGCAACTGCTTCAGTTGGCCTGATGGATTGGCCGGCCCCAAGCCTACTTCCTCCTCCAGTGCCACTGCATTGGAAAGCTGGAGGAGGAGGTAGGGATGATGGCTGCAGCCCTGTTCCTGTTCAGCAATTGCAAGATTGTCATCTCCCTCTAGCTCCTGTCTGCTGCCCACCAAGTTCTCGCCAAATTCTCTCTGCTCAGACAGTTTTGAAGACATGGTAAGTGGTGAAGGAAGTGAAGGTGGCAACGGCTGGGGAATCTGCACGTGCCAGGTTTAAAAAAAAGGGGGTGGAATATGGGTGCTGCTTCAGGCATTACTGTGGCTTGGCCAGTCCTGGCTCGGATTCCACATGTTTGGAGGAGAGCCGGACTTAAGAGCGCAATCCTAGCCTGACGTTAGACTGGCACCGTTAGGCCAGCAAAGTGTGGCTGGCACAAGGGACACTGTAAAGAGTGTTTGGACCACTCTCGGAGTCAGGGAGGATGGCACACATCTGTGTGCTGGCCTCCCTGACTCCGAGAGTGGTCCAAACATACTTTATGGTGTCCCTTGTGCCAGCCAAACTTTGCTGGCCTAACTCCAGGTTAGGATTGCGCCCTAATTGTCCTGTGTCCTCCCTCACTGAGCTGCATACGCCAGCTCCTTTCCATGCCCCCCCACCAGCATTAATACTTTCCACATCTCATTTTTCCCCTTGTGGTTCTCACTTCTGCATTTTGCTTTGGGTGCGTTTTACATCTGTGCATGTCAGGATGTTTTCCAAGAAGGGATTTTTGCAACCACGGGTGTGACAATAAGCCATACTTTTTTGTTTTGTTTTCATTACAACATCTAAAACCAACCAACCAACCAACCAACCAACCAACCAACCAACGCATAACTATATAAAAAGAAAACAAATAAAAACTAAATTCAGAATATATACTGCAAGCGTGGAATACTACATCTAAGAGTGCAATCCGAACCTGGAGTTAGGCCGGCAGAGATAGGCCAGCTAAGTTTGGCAGGCACAAGGGACACCATAAAACGCGTTTGGACGACTCTCGGAGTCAGGGAGGATGGCGCACGTCCATGTGCCGGCCTCCCTGACTCCGAGAGTGGCGACAACACACTTTACGGTGCATTTGCGACACTCCTAGGCCGGCACAAGGGACTTCTGCCAGCCTAACTCTAGGTTAGGATTGCGCCCAGTGTCAGCCATTTTGGATTTCTCCCCACCTTTTCTTTGGCGTCTCTATCACAGCGCTCCAACCCCTTGCTCCAATCCAGGAAAACCACTCACTCATGCGTGAGGCCTCTGTCCCGTGGCCCTGTTAGTTAAGCAGAGGAGGAAGGACAGACGGCGTGTGCCTGTGCAAAATAATCCTTTAGGCTGATTCCAAGCCATGAGACATCAGTTATATCCTGTTGGCCGCAGGGAGTAGATCTAGACGTGTGATCAGTGATGTCATGCAGGGGGAACGCGGGGGAACTCAGTTCCACTAGTTAAAATTAGGGCTGACTCCGCCCACTTCACTCTCCCTCCACCCCCCTCCCAATTCCTCTGCAAAGAGCTTTTCTTCTTGGTTGGCCGGCACTCAGAGGGTTAAAGGGAGCGACTTCGGATTCCTAGGGGGGCGAAGGCAGTGATGTCATTCAGGGGGAACGGACCAGAACGGGCGTTCCGGATCCTAACGGGCTCCGTGGCTGGTTCCGGGTTCTCGACAAGTGCCAATCAAAAGTGAGTTCCTGTTCCTAAATCATTTGAATGACACCATTGCATCCGAACCAACAGCCACCAGGCAGCAATGCAGGAAATGCTTTTCTTTCACAATTGTGCTTCTTACCACCCCTCGTGCTGTGCGGTCACCTGACCCTCCTCCTTCCCTTTCAGGAGTACGGCAGCCTGCCCGAGGTTCTTCATTCCTCCCACCCATCCACACAGACATTAACCTCAGAGTGGCAGGGGCTCCTCCGTGCCAGAAAGCACTTGGAGGAGGGCACTGCAGCCGGCCAAGGAAGCAAGGGCTGCTGGGTAGATTTTTGCATTGACCGAAGTCAGTGTAAGATTGCCGGAGAACGCTTCAGTGGAAGGAAAGGCACCCATTCGCAACATGAACAGTCTGCAATTCAGAAGGTCCAGGTTGTGCCCCCACACTCCTGTGAGTGAAGAATAGGCCTTCAGATCATCCTGATTCAGTCCGTTGAGCTGGGTGTTGTCTACTCGGACGGGCCTTTGCAGCGGAATCTCTCCAGAGTTCAAAGGGCCCTTCCAGACTAGGCAAAGAAGGCAAATTCAAGGCTGCTGGTGCTAGTGACACTGTTGCAAGAGGGGCACTTCCATTAGGCTGGACAAACAGCAGTGATGTCATGCAGGGGGTACGCGGGGGTACGCGAGTACCAGTTTCTAGGATTGCAGCTGGCCCCGCCCATTCGCCCACCCACTCATCGACTCCGCCCTCTGCAACGTTTGAATTTCCTGCATGTTTGAGTTGCCTTCATGTTCTCAGAGCCAGGCAGGTAGGCAGGCAGCGAGCGGACCCTTTCCTTTCCTTGCCACTGAAAAATGAGTTGCTCTGGGGTTTTAACATGATGCCAGGCCTCCTTAACATGTTCTGGGGGTGCTGTGGAATACTGTTGCAACTGTTGGGTCAGTTTAAAATCATCTGAGGCCTCAAAAAGGGCTTTTTTCATGTCACTTTTTCACTGCCACGACATCACTTCTGGCTTATGACGTCACTTCCGGTGGGCGGGTCCCGACACAGGCCAATCAAAAGTGAGTACCTGTTCTTAAATCATTTAGATGACACCACTGACAAACAGCCAATCTTATGAAAAAGGGAACATAAAAAGCTGCTGCCTACTGAGTCCCACCTAGCTGAGCGCCTAGCTATACAAGACAGGCAGCTGCTCTCCTGGGTTTCAGGCAGGGCCAGTCCTCAGCCTGATCTGACAGCACTGCCCTGCCTTTTTGCCTGCAAGCAGGTGCTCTCCCTCTCCGCGCTACGGCCTAGTCCTGCACAGACCGCCAACAGCCTCGCGTGCAGGGGCAGAAAGTCCACCTAGGAAGGAAGAGACCCTAAAGGCGTTCTGAGATTATCACACACAGCTCCCTCTTTGAGCCTACTCTGCAGGCAACGGCTGACACGCCTGGTGCATCTTGCAGACTGTGGCACGCGGGGGGTTAACAGGCGCAAAGCCCGAAATAGCTCTTTGGCTAGCGGGGGACATTCGGAGAAGCAGCGAGAGGCGGAGGGAGGCAGAGCTCAGAGCCTTGAGCAAGACGGTCGGAAGCAGGGAGGTGCTGCCTCCAGCCAGCACCTCCTGCAACAGAGCAGAGCCTCAGAGCATCACAGGGGCAGGCTGGCCTGCAGCACTGCTGAAGCTGTGTTTGGTTCACCTCTGCTCAGGGTGCCCCATGAGCCCAGAGCTCACAGACGCGAGGACAGCCAGCTCTGCACAGGCTGCTGGCAGAAATCACAGCGTCAGCTCTTTCCTCCCTGCGTGTGAAAGACCCGACATGAGCTGAGTCACCCACGCGGTTATTTCTGGGAAGGAAAACTGACTTGGCCAGCATGCTGTCGGAGGGGCTGCTGTTCAGCAGGGCACACCGAGTGCTGCGGCGGGGCGGTCGGATTTCCCACTGCAATACCGGAGCCACACAATTTAAATCCGTCACAGATTTCCGGCCGCCAATCACACCCTGGAGCTCTGTGCCACGAGCCGCAGCGCTTCTATTGCTACAACCCCCCCCCCCCGCGATGATTAAAATGCTTCGGAGGTGAACCGTTTCGAGCGCTAAATGTCACTTTCAGTTCAGGGGCTCAAGAGTGGAAAACACCACAACATGCCCTGCAGCCTACCACGGCTCCGTCTTCCCTTTCAGTCACCCAGAGACAGTGCAAATGCTTCGGTTTCTTTTCCCATCCTCCAAAGCCGACTCCTTCAGGAGGTGCTACCAGCGCATGGCAGGAGCCAGCTATTTCTGCCATGACACATTTGGCAGACTCAAGGCAGAGAAGCGGCACACAGAAAGGCTCAGAGCGCAAACCTAACCTGGAGTTCGGCCAGCACAGTCAGGCCAGCAAGTTTGGCTGGCACAAGAGACACGTTAAGTATGTTTGGACCACTCTCGGAGTCAGAGAGGACAGCAGCCAGACGTGCACCATCCTCCCTGACTCTCAGAGTGGTCCAAACGCCACTCCCTTGTATCTGGCATTCTGAGGTAAATTTCTGAGGTAAAATTCTGAGGTAAATATGAGGTAAAGAAAGCAAAGTCTGGCCAGCACAAGGGTCACTGTAAAGCGCATTTGGACCACTCTCAGAGTCAGAGAGGCCAGCACACAGACTTGAGCCATCCTCCCTGACTCCCAGAGTGGTCCAAACGCCACTCCCTTGTATCTGGCATTCTGAGGTAAATTTCTGAGGTAAAATTCTGAGGTAAATATGAGGTAAAGAAAGCAAAGTCTGGCCAGCACAAGGGACACTGTAAAGCGCATTTGGACCACTCTCAGAGTCAGAGAGGCCAGCACACAGATGTGCGCCATCCTCCCTGACTCCAAGAGTGGTCCAGACATGCTTTACGGTGGACTTTGTGCCAGCCAAACTTTGCTGGCCTAACTGTGCTGGCCAAACTCCAGGTTAGGATTGCGCCTTCAGGATCAGCCCCTGGGGTCTGCCCAAGACTTCTGAGGGTCAACTGGAGCAATAGATCCTGCATGTGGGGTGGGGGTGGGTGAGCCAACCCTAGTGCCTGTGTCTTCCTATATCCCCAGATCTGCCCCATGCCAGGGTCAAATTAAGTAGCCTCCACTGCCACCATGAGGACAAAGGGAGGGAGAGTCCAGTCTCAAAAACCTCCTTCCCAGTTATCTGGAGAAAGAAGCCAGCAGACACCCAAATGGGTAACTGAAAGGAACAAGAGGAAGCATTTTTCATTATATTTATGCAATTATTCCAAGATCCAGTAAATCCGAGGGCGCAATCCTAACCTGGAGTGAAGCTGGCACAGTTAGGCCAGTGAAGTTGGGCTGGCACAAGGGCCACCGTAACGTATGTTTGGACCACTCTTGGAGTCAGAGAGGCCAGCACACAGACGTGCACCATCCTCCCTAACTGAGAGTGGTCCAAACGTGCTTTACGGTGGCCCTTATGCCAGCCACATTTTGCTGGCCTAACTGTGCCGGCCTAACTGAAGGATTGTGAAATTCAGACACCTTTCCAACCCAGATAAGAGAAACTCAACCTGTACTAAAGGAGTAGGAATGAAGTCAGATACGAATAAAACAGGGAATGGAGTATAGAAAGCATTGCAGTAGGGGAGAGCAAGCCGATGGAGAGGAGCCCAAGGGGGCTTGGTCAAAGTAGGGACTACAAAGCCAGAGTCTCCAGGGGAATTTTTCTCATCTAGGACCCACAATCCCGAATACAGCGCTGTTCAGACTGTGCAGGCCTAAGCCACAAAACCAACGATGCTGTCGGCACTGCTAACACCACCCCAAGGTTGTGCCATGACTGATCCGCCAAGACCCTCTGCTACAGAAGATTTCCCTGCTGTGTATTCTGCCCCTGGGTGGGTGTGTTCACAGCTCGCCGCTACAGTGGCATCTGCTGTTTAAAAAACACAAAACCCAGCTTTTGCAGAAAGGAAAGAGAACAGCTTCGATATTTGTTACCAACATCCTCAAACAATTGACTTGTTTTCAGACAACACTTTCTACTGGTTTTTGCCGCTTAGAGGAAGTAGAGATGGCCTGATGTCACATGGTTTTGGCAGCTTCCTGCTGCCGCCACCACTCTTGGCTGGGAAATCTAAGCACGGTTTTTAAAGCTGGGGGTGGGGGCGGCTGTGAAAAGGGCCAAGCAACAACATGAATAGGAAGAGTGTTTGGGCCAGAGAGGAGGCGTGGCCAGCTGTAGCCATCGCAAGAATGGATTTTGGGAAAGGGCTCATCCAGCTTATAGTTGGAACCCAGATGTGGCTGCACCTGCACCCTGAACACTTCTCAACCCCACTTGAGGAAAAAGGAGATGTGGCGCAACGTCTCTTATACACCAGCTTCTGCTAGGCAGCTGCAACTGTTCTGTTCCGGGCCCGATTCAAAGTGCTAGTTTTGATCTTTAAAACCCTTTACGGCTCGGGCCCGGGGTATTTGAGGGACCGCCTCCTTCCATATAATCCTGCCCATACTCTTAGGTCATCTGGGGGGGCCCTTTTGACGGTGCCGCCACCAGGAGAGGTGAGAGGGGTGGCGGCCAGGAATAGGGCCTTCTCGGTGGTGGCCCCTGACTCTGGAACACCCTCCCCTTAGAACTGAGAACTGCTCCCTCTCTGACAACATTCCGGCGGGGGCTGAAGACATTTTTATTCCAACAAGCTTTTAAATGTTGACAGGCAGGCTGGCATTTTTTTACATGTTTACATTTTTTAAATTACGGGATTCACGGGGCTTGTTTAAATTTTAACTGTTTTTAAACATTGTTTTTAATATGTTTTAATTGTGTATATTGTGGCTGTATTGCCTTTGTAAGCTGCCTTGTAATGTTGTAAGCCGCCTTGTGGGCCTTCGGGCAGAAAGGCGGGGTAGAAATCGAATTAATAATAATAATAATAATAATAATAATAAAGTGGCACAGGGTGGCAGCTTATAATGGAAGCAAAGAATGTGGAAGTGGCTTGCAAACTCAACTTGGGGCAGCCTATCTCCACAGCCAGCTGAAATGGTGGCCTCAGGCGGCAGACTGAGGTTCTGCTCCTCCTCCCGCTCTCTTTGAAGGGAGGAATGAAGAAATGAAGCAGAAGAGGAAGTGTGGAAGAGAGGAGAATAATGGACTAGAGCCTAAGAGGTGCTCAAACCCATTATTCTCCTTTACATTTCTGGTCTAGGAGAAGCAGGAGGACACAGAGTTGGCACAAGGCTGAGTGAGGCAACAGGGCATTTAGGGTACCACAGGTTCTGTGAAGTCTTCCTGAGCTCAGACTAACATGGGGCCAGGCCAAATTATTTTGGTGCCTCAACGTGGAAAAACAGCCTCAGAATCACAATGAGGAACAAATCAGATCAGAGAACGGTGGCGTATTGCGGTGGCCTTCAACCCTCAGCAAGGAAGCAGATCATTACGCAAAGCCGAGATAAAGAACACCAGAGTTTGGGGCCACCACCGGAAAGGCCCTCTTGCATATCACCACCAACTGAACTTCAGAGGGTGACGAGATGCACAAGAGAGCCTTTCTTCCTGGTCTTACTCGATGGGAAGAACCATATAAAAGTTTTTTACGTAGGGGAATGTCATTTTGAACACACCCCCCCCCACTACAACAGTATGCAGTGTTTACTGGCTCTGCAGACTACTTAGACTTCTGCCGTATCATTTTGTCGTATGAACAAACCCAGCATCACAGCGCCCTCTCCACTAGAGAATCAGCCTTCAGCTTATCCTGAAGCTGGTATAATGATAGTAAGGGTTCTCAAAGGCTCAGAAGGAGGGTTTCTTCTCCTTCCACCCTCCCATAAAAGGGTCCACCCTTTGTAACAAAATCCCATGCTTCCTACTCAAGACAGAGGCGGTCATTCATTGCATTAAGGCAGCATCACAGGATCAAAGAAACTGCAGTGCTATCTTGACATGCGTCTTTCGTCCCTGCACGACGGTCGGTCATGTGCTCTGCTTTCCCAGCAGTCAGCATTTCCTTCTGCTATTCTGCTCGAGGGCACCGAGAGGCAGGCAAGGGCTGGGTACCTCCCATTCACCGACGTTTGTAAGCAACCAGACACACCATCTCTCCCGTGGCTGGAAATGGCAGCTTTCACAGCAGTCTTGCTCCAAGGGCAGTGGTGTCATCTAAATGATTTAAGAACAGGTACTCACTTTTGATTGGCACGTGTCGGGACCCGCCCACCGGAAGTGACGTCATAAGCCAGAAGTGAGGTCATGGCAGGAAGTGACATGAAAAAAGCCCTTTTTGAGGCCTCAGATGATTTTAAACTGACCCAACAGTTGCAACAGTATTCCACAGCACCCCCAGAACATGCTAAGGAGGCCTGGCATCATGTTAAAACTGCAGAGCAACTCATTTTTCAGTGGCAAGGAAAGGAAAGGCGCCGCTCGCTGCCTGCCTGGCTCTGAGAACACGCAGGCAACTCAAACATTGCAGGAAATTCAAACGTTGCAGAGGGCGGAGTCGACGAGTGGGCGGGCGAATGGGCAGGGCCAGTTGTAATCCTAGAAACCGGTACTCGCGTACCTCCGCGTACCCCCTGCATGACATCACTGTCCAAGGGTAACCTAAGGGCCTTGTCAGATTGCTGTGCAAGAATGGAGCCTCCCAAGGGAGAGAGGCCTGATGCTTTCTCCGTACTGATTTACTATACAGGCACTGCATTACGCTAGTACAGCAGCCTTCCTGATGTGGGATTGCCCAAGGATGGGGCTTGAGGACCAGAGCTATTAAGCTAGCCAAAGCAGCGCAGCAATTATCCAAAGCCAAGGCTAGGAGCGGCTGCCCCTTGGCTACCAAGCTCTCATGCTGTTGCTATCGCCCTGATACTATTTTCTACATAGGCAGCACGAGCGTTGGTATTTTCACATTGCTGCATAGCACAGCTGGTGTGATGACAACCCACAGTCACAGAAGGAGAGGGTGTTGATTTGTTTCGAGATTGGGTTTGCTGCCGGTGCAGTTATGGAATCATAGAGTTGGAAGGGACCCACAAGGTCATCTAGTCCAACCCCCTGCCTGTAGCAGGAAATCCTCCTAGAGCAGCTCCAGCAGGTGCCTGTCAAGCCTCTGCTTGAAGGCCTCCAGTGAGGGAGAATCTACCACCTCCCTCCAGTGGCAATCTGTTCCACTGTCAAACCGCCCTTAGCGTCAAGAAATTCTTCCTGATGTCCAGCCGGAATCTCCTCTCTTGCAGTTTGTACCCATTGGACCGAGTTGTGCTGTCAAAGGCAGATGAGAACAGATTTGTCCCTTCTTCCTTACGACAGCCCTCCAGACATTAGGGAGAGAAGAAAAAGACCTGTGGTACCTTAATGACTGATTTCTTCCGGCATAAAGCTTTTATGGACCTCAGTCCAGATGAAGCCAAATCCTCAGGAGGCAAATGCATGCTCAATGGGTGGAGAGTTGTTTTTTGGTGCAAGGGAGCAGCCGGATGTCTTTACAAGAGAAAATGAGACGAAACCCGCCTTCAAAGCATGCAAGCTAAGCCCAGCGACATTTGCAGCAATCCTGTGCATACTTACTCCGAAATCCAACCGTGTTCAGTGGGGCTTTCTCCCAAGCAAGTGTGTTTGGGAGTGCAGCCTTAGAGATTAACAGCTGAGTGGCGACGTTAAGGCAACTCCGTGATTGGACAAGAAGTCCCTGTCACGCCCACTCATGTGAAGTTGCTACTAATTATGAGATTATATATAGCCTTCCCTGCTGCTCAACCCAATCTCCTCTTCAGGTTTTTGCTGTTGGAGGGCTGTCACCCTGAAATCTGCAGGGGAGCAGACCGGCTTGATGAAAGGCTTCCCCCATGCAGGGCAATTTGTTTCCCTCTGAGGGCACGCAACTCCTGCAACAGTTCAGCCCAGCCATTTCTTGCAATCCAGTATTTTCTTCGCCCCCCCACATTTTTAATCATTGCTGCTGACAACAGTGGGGATTTCCTTTTGGTTTCCAGCTCTGTTCCACCTTTGCCGACAGCTGAACAGGGAACCCTTGAAGCGAGAATGAGGCATTGCAACAATGCACGTAGATTTTACAGACACAAAAAAAATGGATTTCCTGATGTCCAACCCAGGGATACACTTCTAATGCTTTGCGGAGAGGCACAGGGCTGGAAGTCAACGTGGAGTTTTGTGCCTTACGTATACAGCAGCTGGTTGTGGCAGAGCCATCACATGGTCCTTGCATGGTCTTGGCCCAGAAACAGGCTGCAGGGAACTCCTTTGAGTAGTGCCACGGTGCACAGTTTGGAAACTACAGTTTGGAAACTATCATCCCCAGAATGCAGCAGAAGCTGAGAGGGAGGAGCTTGCCTTAAAGGCAGTCTAGTGAGTTCAGCGCAGAGGTGAGATTCAAACCAGGGACATCCTGATTTGCGGCTCAAACTCTTAGCCCTACACCAGCACCCTGTAAACATTAAATGAGTCCATGCCTTTTAAATGAGGCATAAGTAATGGATAGAGTAAGACAATGGAGTAAGACAATGGAGTAAGTAAATGGATAGAGTAAGACAGTCACACAGACGCCAAATAACCCTCCAACGTAGCGGCAACATGGATTAAGTCATGACCAGTTTATTTTCCGATAAAAATTAATCCCATTTCTGTGGGAGCCACAGATTCACGCACATACACAGACAGTGGCATCACCAACATCAACTGATGGAGGAAAGAGAGATGCTCGTTGTGATATGGAAAGAAGAGTCACAGGGCAAGAACACCATTGCCACCAGGAAAAAAAAAATCGGCACAGTCACATGTACTAGTTATTGCCAAGTACAACAACCACCTCAAATCAAGATACACACAGAAACCCACCAAGGGAGAAAGCAGACAGTAACTGGGATCTTGCTTCAAGCTTGCCTGCCCAGTTTCCAGATATGGATTTTCAACACCTGCGAAGCCCTCTGCCTGCTTGTGATACCACACATTACCATGGTGACTGTTGAGTTAAAAAAAATCAGATTGTAGAGGTAAAAAAAAAACTAGGACACTTAGTTCAAGAGGCAGAAAGAAGAATCCATTTCAGCATGGACGGAAATGCGGAGTCCATAGGTTCCGAGGGTTGCATTCTCATGCAGAATCTGGGATGACCTACCAATTGATATGCAAGGCCACAGGTTAGTGGAGAGCTTTTCCTTCTTTGAAGTTTTGCTAAAAGAGAATGCAATTCTGGCACCAGAAACTTCACTTGGAAAAGTCCTGGTGGGGGCATATGCCAAAAAAAAAAAAAAGGCTGAGGCACATCAAGGCTCCACCTCTATGGAAGATGAGCAGTGCCCTCTTAATTGTTCATTTGGTGAACAATTGCCAATAACCACCTGGGCAAGTTGGCAATTTGCCCGTAACCCACTCACCCCATCAAAAAAATAAATAAATAGGTGGACTGGATACATTCAGGATTCTTCTGCCTTCCTGTTTCCTGGAAGTGATGCTATCCAGTGCATGTTATGAGAAAGAAACCAGGTAGGGGGGAGATATCACTGGCTTTTCTCCCCCAACCACCAAGATGTCAACGTTTTAAGATACAAACTTGATGAAGCTATAGGTGTGCTGGGTACCACCATCACCACCGACAGGCTCCAAGATGAAATATCAGAAACTATTCATGATAGAAAATAAGAGTCCAGCAGTTCATCACTGCTGGTTTTTGGAAACATGACAAGGAGGCAAAGGCTGATTTTCATGTTTGCCAGAAGGGCTGCAACCGAGTACAAGTAGCCCAGCGCAGGGTTCAAGGGTGCTTCTCTTGATTGTTAGGATCTAGGCCAGCCCATCCAGGTTGCCAACAGAGGCAGCTACCGCTGGTAGCAGGCTGAATGGTGGGCATCCCCAAACAGTTGCAGTGGACATCCCAAACCACTTGTCTCCATTGCTTCCCCTCCACTGGAAAGAGAAAGACCGTGTGCAAGAGTGCCGGAAAGGAAGAGAGTGGTGAGCTAGAATGCCTCTGTGACAGTCTAGCTCACTGCTTGTCTCTTCCACACTTCTTCTTCCTTTTCCAGTCCAGGGAGCAGAAGGCACAGAGGCTGCTGCACCACGAAGAAAAGAGGGGGCACAGCATTTGGCATGATGCCTCAGGTGCCAGGGGGTCTTGAGTCAGCCCTGCTCTGGCCCAAAGAGATCTTGGGACGGTCCCGCTAAGATACACACTTCCAAAATAGTTCATCTTTAATGGGATACTTGGAGACATCCCTCAAGTGTGTTTCCTCTAAACTGGACGTGGCAGGAATTTAGGAAAAATAGCCAGACATGCCTCCGATTTTGCCACGCCACTTAGAGAAGGAGAATGGAACAGCAGATAACGCTTTGCCAGCTGTCCAGAGCAAGTGGTTGCAGCTTTAAGGACCCACGCTATGGCTTCTCCTCTTTGCCCACAGCACCCATCTAAATCAGTGACATCATAATACCATCAGGTGGGCAGGGTTTGGCCCAGCCCACTCTCAAGAGAAGGGGTCCAAGCACAATTGCCTCATGACAAACGACAACACACTAGCCAAATAGTGGGATGGAGAATCACCTCCTAGCTTGACTGTCTGCAGCCTCATAGAGGCTAATGTCTGCTACGACAGCCCCACTATGGCTTTGCCACACATGCCTGGGTGAACAAACTTTCTCACTCCCTTTAAATCAGCCTGGAGAAGTTGGCTTTTACCCCCATTTCCATCCACAGGCTCAAATGGATGATGCTCCATCTCGAAGCTAAGAGTTGCTGTATGTCTGCCTAAAAAACTGCAACTGTACTGCAAGCCCCAGCTGTACTGCAATTGCATAGAGACTAGATATGTATGAGACTGCAAAATGCCCTCCTTTGTTTGCTAAACTGAGGGTGGGCAACGCTGGCAGTCGATCAGGAGGCAGAGGGGTGAGCAAACAGCAGAGAGCAATTCTTCAGGATTAGGTGAAAGGTCGACTCCCTTTATCTGGGAAGAATCTGCACTGGAAAGGATACCACAAACAATACATAACACAAGCTAATACTGCACAAGGGTCTCCAGTGGTCAGGCAGCTGGCTTTTACTGAGAAGACAGCACCCCCTAGAGTCACTAGAAGCAATTCCTAGCGGAGACAGAGGTTGATTAGAGAGGCTCCTGCCATTTATCAATTACAATGGCTTCACTCTGAAGACTCTGTGGATGCTCCAGGTCAGTTAGCTCCAGCCAGTGTCCTTGCAGAATAAGTGCAAAGCAATCCTTCAGTTATTGGGGTGAAGGGCAGGGGGAGAGAAAAGGGATTTGAGGAGTGCACTGCATGCACTTGATGGGCCTCTAGCTGCCTCAGTCAACCCCCTAAAATCGCAATGATATTGCTGGTATGCAATATTAGGAATGTAAACAGAACAGCAGGCTGCTGCAGGTGATTAAAACCCTGCACTGGATCCCTTCCGCAGATGCCGCAGATCAGTAGGAAAGCTGGCAGCCACCAGGACAACAGCCGGGCACAAAGTGCGTTCGCACACATGGGAAGGACATGAAAGAGATTTCATTAAGGAACCTGAATCTCGACAGCCATCGCTTGGTTCCAAAGAACTGCGCACGTTGTGTGCTGCCCTCATCCCCCAGGTTTCCTGTCCTGCCTTCTTCACTGCAGCCTCCTAGACCCTTCTTCTAGGGGTCAGGGCACCTTCCAGAATGGTGTGCTGTGGCAAGAAAGAGGACAGGAGAACCAACAACACAATCGGCTCCAACACAGCTTTGCACCCACTTGGGTGCGGAAGCGAGACCACAACCTTGCCGCCAAGATTAAATCGGGATATGAGAGGGCTAGCGAGGTCAAAAGAAAAAAAAAGGCTACAGAATACGCTGGTCTTAGCCCAACGGAGATTGCATACACACAATACAGCGGACCGGGCCCTGTGTTTGTGAGCTAATTTGCAAGGGACCAGTCGACTCTGCGCTGGAAGGTGAGCTTGGCTCTTGCAACGAGCGCTCAGAATCGGTCCGAGAGACTTGTGGGTCTCAGCTGCACATAGTGTCCTGGAAACCCCAAACCTCCATGATGGCTATCTGGAAGCTCTCAGAGCACAGCGGCTGGTTGTTGAAGGTGTTGCAGTGGCTGGTTCTGCCGTGATTCAGGTCTGCATCGATGAAGAGAGCTTGGCCATCCCCACCGCCTGCAGAGAAGAGACCAGAGTTGCTATTCATTCTCCCTTTGGGCCAGTCAGAACCTCAGCTTCACGTCTCAGGCTAAATGGCAAGAATGAAAGCAGGAGAGCCGCTGTATGCAAAACTGGGTGGCTTGCCATGCCAGTGATACTTGCAAAAAGGGTGATAGGCCAGGGTCGAGAAGCCCTCGCTAGTGTGAAGCCCTCCCAGAAGATGGACTTGAGGCACTGAACATTATGTGACTGTGGCATTGGGTACAAGGTGATTTAGGGCACAAACCTAACCCGGAGTTAGGCTGGCACAATTAGGCCAACCAAGTTTGGCCGGCCCACCGTAAAGCACTTTTGGACCATTCTCTGAGTCAGGGAGGATGGTGCTCATCTGTGTGCTGGCCTCTCTGACTCCGAGAGTGGTCCAAACATACTTTATGATGTCCCTTGTGCTGGCCAGACTTCGTTGGTCTAACTGTGCCGGCCTGGCTCCAGGTGAGGTAAAGGTTTCCCGACGACCGAATGGTCTAGTCGTGACCGACTGTAGGGGGCGATGCTCATCTCCGTTTCAAAGCCTGCAGAGCCGACGTTTTGTCCGAGGACAAGCTTCCTTGATCATGTGGCTGGCATGACTCTACGCCATAGCACACGGAACGCCGTTACCTTCCCACCAAAGTGGTCCCTAGAGGTCCAATCGGTCCATCCTACAGGAAGTCAAGCCTGATTGCTCCCTGGAAGGACAAATGCTGAAGCTGAAGCTCCAATACTTTGGCCACCTGATGAGAAGAGAGGACTCTTTAGAAAAGACCCTCATGCTGGGAAAGATTGAAGGCAAAAGGAGAAGGGGGCGGCAGAGGATGAGATGGTTAGATAGTGTCACCGAAGCGATGAACATGAAATTGGGTGAACTCCGGAAGCTAGTGGAGGACAGGGAGGCCTGGCGTGCTGTGGTCCATGGGGTCGCGAAGAGTCGGACACGACTTAGCGACTGAACAACAACAACAACAACAAAAATGTAGGTGCTTTCGAACTGCTAGGTTGGCAGCTGCTGGGACAAGCAACAGGAGCTCACTCCGTCGCGCAGTCTTGAACTCCCAACCTTGCGGTCAGAAAGCCCAGCAGCAGCGGATTAACTCGCTGCGCCACCACGTCCCTTCCTCACAGTCCAGGTGAGGACTGTGCCCTAAATCTGAAAACATCTGTATGGTTAACAGAAGCAGTTATGCTGCAGGTAGTCACACATAAAGAGTCAAGAACCAGGAAGTTCTGGGAAATTCTGGGCTATTAAAAATTCAACAATATCTCGTCTGTCAGACCCGTCAGTAAACCAGATTTCTTTTCTAAAAACAGCCAGCACTGCAGGCCAAGTTTCAATACGCCAACAGATATTCTCGTTTTGACACAGAGCTCCGAGCCCCAGATGATTTAGGTTCACACATGCCCCAAAAAACCCTCCAGTAATAAATTTGTGTCTCTTTCTAGAACGACACAGATGCAGAAGACAAACACAGGCTTACCGATGATGATGCATTCAGAGCTGCCAGCCATGAACATGGAGGCAGCTTTGGAAGGCAGGTTGAAATGCCGGGCCGAAAGGAAGGGGGACAGACGGTCTGAAGGGTCTGGAGCCTCAGGAGGAAGCCTCTGGGAAGAATTGTTTCCTTGTTCAGACCCACTCGTGGCTAGTTCTGGGTGCTTGATTATGACCCATTCATAGCGTTCCACTTCAGGCACCAGCTAGAGAGAGGGGAGAGAGCTGATTGGTCTGCGGTTCTTTGCAGACAAGCTTCCCCTTGATTGGGCAGAAGATTTAGCCAAGAGGGTTAATGCCTCCGTTTGCCCGAAGATAACAGCTGACGATCTGAAGGTCGTGAGCTCGAGACTACCGGAAGTCTCTGTGAGCGGCAGACCTTGCAAACTGCGGCTGATTAAAAAAGCTGAGTTCCGGCTGCCTCGTGGGAGGAGGAGTGTGCTGAAGTCAGCTGCATCTCTGGTGGGAGCAGAGAAGCCTCTTATCAGCCAGCAGAAGACAGACGGGTGGCTAAGAAAGAAGGCTAAATCCAGAAAGAAAGATCTGTATGAGTGTTGTTCTTGAAAGATAGAACATTTCTGTAAATTGTAAAAACCTTCGGGTTTGTGAATAAAAGTCTGCCTATGTAAACCGCCTTGAGTTACAGTCATTAGAGAAATCTAGTGATCTTAAGAAAGGCGGTATATAAATACATGTATTATTATTATTATTTATTATTATAATTGTAGTTCTGATCAAAGTGTAGGTGTTGGCCTAGCCTCAGGACATTCATAAAAAAAAAATTCTTCTGTATCGTGTTTTTCAGATATAGAGGAAAATTAGATTTACATGCTACTGTTCCTTCAGAGAGCTCAGAATGGCTGATACGGATCCTATTGATTCAGGCTTCAACCATGAGATTCATGTATCACTGAAGGTTTTCAGATGGCCATCTATAGTGCTTTTGGCTAGGCAGGACCTATCATTCTCTTTCATATACGCACCCCATTTTAAGACCTTGCAGTAAAGATTATTTGTACGCACTTCTATTGCGTCTGATGACTTAAAAGGTCAGGAGCACCACCCGAATGGCTTGCTGGCTATGGAGACTGTCACTCTGTGGTCACAGAATGACCTATAAGTGAATCTTTAAAAAGCACTCACAATTGTTTCCCGTCCGATACACGGGTTTCGGTATCCCAGCAGCAACAGGTGAGCTCCAACACCTGTTCGTCCCTTGCCTTAAGTTTATCTTCAATACGCACTCACACATTGTGGTTTGAAACACAAATCCCAACGTACACAATTGTGGAGAAAATGAATTGTACAACAATTATCAGAATCAGTAAAGGCAGACGATCAAGGATTACACCAGATCACATCAACGTTTAGTTTGATAAGATTAGCTTGGAATGCTTGCTTTTTTTAGTTGCCCTTATAAAGATATTGTATCTATTTTTAAATTTTTTCTTAATGGGCCAACTGTGGTGGTGGTGGTGGGGAGAAAGACCATATCTTACCCTGAACACAAAGCATTCCCCAGTCCCAAAGAAACTCAGCTTGTTTCCTCCCTTTTTGCGTTCACTCCAGTCAGTTGATAGGTAAGCACCACAGACCTAGGAGAAGAAAACAGTATCGAGAATGCAAATGTCTTAACGTTGCATGGGCAAGTCTCAAGGTTGATAAATAATGGTATGGCTTTTTCATACCATGTTTAGGCAAATGCCTGTTATTTTAAAGCCTGAATGAAGCAAAGCAGGGGCATCATAGAGGTATGCATAGAGGCATGCATCATAGAGGTATCAATAAGCAAAGAGGAGATGCTGCTCCCTTTTTGTGCGGAGGTAAACCCTGGTTTACCAGCAGCTGCAATGTTTGAAATGGCCCCAAGATGACAGCAGCAAGTTACTTCTAAGTTAGGATATTGGTTGACAACTGTAGACAATGTGCAGTATAAACAGGGGAATGCAGCTAGAATACAAAAGCTGCAGAGAGAGAGAGAGAGAGAGAGAGAGAGAGAGAAGATGGGGTTACGTCTTTCAGGGGGCAATCCTAACCTGCAGTTAGGCCAGCAAAGCTTGGCTGTCACAAGGGACACCGTAAAGTACGTTTGGACCACCCTCAGAGTCAAAGAGGCCAGCACACAGACATGCTCCATCCTCCCTGACTCTGACTCCCTGACTCTGTATGTGGCATACAACAGGGAGGTACAACGTATTTACCTAACATACAAGAACAATGCACACAAGACATCATTTAAAAGCAAATTAGCTCTCCGGAGTAGACTCACGACTAATGTTAGTCTGCACAATGATATTTAGAAAGGCTGCTACCTGCTTTAACAGTTCTGGGTCTGACGTTGCCAGTAGAATTTTTATCCACTCCCCTTCCGCTAACTGTTGCCTCCTCGATAGAATTGGGGCTAGTAGGTTATTCCTGGCCTCAGCATGAAGAGGGCAGTGGAAGAGGAGGTGGGCCACAGATTCAATCACTCCCAAAGAGCAAGGACAGGACCTGCCCCACAAGACTGCAGATGGTATAACATTGCACCGGGTGAGCGAAAAAGCTCTTCTTTCATTCGGTTCAGTTAGCAAGGACAAGTAATTTGGGATTTTCCCTACTACAATGGGGATTTGCCAGTTCAAAGGCGAGCAAGCTCTATTAGCTGAGCTCAGGAGCTCTTGGGATTGGATATCTAGGAACCTTCGCTTGATGATGCGAAAGGCCTCTAGTTGGGGCACTGCACCTAATAGGTCCAACCCAATACCTATCTGTTTGATTTTGGTTTCCCAAACACCGCCAGAGGAGAAGGTATCCTTCCTAAACTGATGGAGAAGGCTGTTCGAATTATTATTAAAATAAACTTTCAGCCAAAATTTGGTCGCTCTTAGCCAGGCTAGAGTTTCAATCTTAGATTGGCCTGACTCAAGGCATAGGACCGAGTAGGGCGCGCAGTTTGGTAGGGCCAGAATTTTTCTTAAAAAGGCGGCTTGTATCTGTTAGATAGAATAGTTGAATGAGTTTATCCAAAGCGGTATCCCGTAAAGCATTTGTGAAATAGATTTGGAAGAGCAGCCGGAACAAATGAACCTCCTTTACTGTAAAAAAATCTAGTAATAGCAGCCATTGAAATATTGGCCGATGCCTTCACCATATTGTGATGGCCAGACCAGGAGTGGTTAATTGAAAATAAAATGCCAAGATATTTAAAAGTTTTCACCTGCTCAATAGTGTGCCCATTAAATTTCCAATTGTGTAATTTCCAAGACTTGGCGAAAATCATAATCTTGGATTTCTGATAGTTCAACTGTAATTTATTCTGTGTCAGATAATCCATTTATTTACCAACCTTTTAAGCCCCACCCGAGAGCATGACAAAATGACAGCATCGTCGGCGTATAGTAATAAGGGCACCCTAAGATCCCCCAGATTAGGGGGGTGGCCCTCAACCGTTGACAAAGCAGGGGCCAAATCTGGAGCATGAGCTACGGCCTGTAGAGTGTCCTGCCTCTACCCTAGAGTCAACCAGCTCTCTAACTGATCTCTCCAATAATCCATCGCCACTTAGCCAGCCTTTGGCCAGCTTGATTGACTCTTGCACCTTAGGTCTGCCTTTGGGACGACTCCAAGAGTGGTCCAAACGTGCTTTATGGTAGCCCTGGTACCGGACAAACTTTGCTGGCCTAACTATGCCAGCCTAATTCCAGGTTAGGATTGCGCCCCCAATCTGAAAGATAATGTTTAGATTCCGTCTCCCCAAGACTTGCAACTCATAAAAGTGACGAAGTACAAAAAGCAAAAAGGCATTGCTCTGATTTACCACAGAAGGAAGACACAAATCAAGGCACGCATTAGTGAACATTTTTAAAATTAAAGGTGTTAGGTACTGAAAATGTGTGCTGTTTTGTGGCACAAAAGTGCCACAACAAATGGATCACAATTATAATTAATCCTATGACATTAGGAAGTGCCGTCTGAATCATAACTGCTGCTTAGCCTATCGACTCACCTCCTGGGTGGTCGTCTTGATCAGGAGGAGAATTGGCTCATGTCCCTCACAGTGCGAATAGAACCTGAAATGTAAGAAGATGGCTCCTTAATGGAACACACTGGTGGATGTGCTCTCCACAAACATTCTGTGCTACGTCCTACGCCAGAGTCCCTTAATGCAGCCGTGTAGAAGTCAGGTGAAAAATGGAATGGCAGCTGTGGCTCCATACAAAACTCAAGACAGCACAGCACTGTGTCTGGACGGCAAACCCATAATGCTCACCCACATGGCAAAGACAAAAGCAAGCGCACCGTTACTGACCTGAGATTGTAACCTTGCACTGAAATTCAAAGGGTGTTTGCTCGGAGGTCCCAGCCTGTTCAACAGGACTTCCTAGGGTGGAAGTGAGCTTAGCAGTCCTCAATCAGCGAAATCAATCAATCAACAGGTACTTATATACCGCTTTTCAACACGAAGTTCACAAAGCGGTTTACAGGCAAATAGTAATAATAAAGTTAAATGGCTCCCTGTCCCAAAAGGGCTCACAATCTAAAAAAAGGCAGACTGTCAGCAACAGCCACTCAAAAGACTGTGCAGGGGTGAAGAAGGGACAGTTACTCTCCCCCTGCTAAATATAAGAGGAACACCACTGGAAAAAAGTGCCTCTTGTCCAGTTAGCAGGGGTTAACTGAAAGAGCTGAATAGCTTAAAATGGCTTTGCAACTCAAGACTGACCATTTAATTAACACTTCCCTTTAACAGATCCCCCCATCCCTACCTTTAATCCCATCTTTTCCTCCTCTTTAAAAATTACTTGTGCATTTGCACCTTTGTGAAAACAGTGAATCTGACGCATTTTAAAAACATTACCGCACTTATAAACACAGGAGTTCTGCAAGCCTGTAGAGCTGCAAGTTCTGTAGAGCCCAACCTGGGCTTCACCAATCCCCCTTCTATCTGGACCTGTATCAGCTCCTTCTGCTGCTGCCTCCCCCCCCCCATTCCCTTCCCCCAAAATGGGGGGGGAGAGAAAGAAAAAAAGGAGCAATACAGAAAAGTCTGCCTTCTGGGCTTTGAATTGGGGGGGGGGGGGGGGGGGGGAGGCTGTCCAAGCAAAGAAGACTTCAATCCTGTGTGCAACTTCCTTGATCTCTCTCTTTTCTAGAGCCAGAAGGTTGTCTGCTGAATGCCTTTGGGGTGGGGAATACTTCATTCTTGAATTTTTTTTATTTGCACGATAATCTGTGGCCACCCGCACCTCAGCTGCAAGTTTCCGAAGCAGAACTGGTTGCAGTCCAGGAAGAGAACCTGCTGCTGGGGGTCAGGACAATCTCCTAGGGGTTCCCTTTTTGATTACGCGGAGCCTTCGATAGTGAAAGCCGAAATGGACTCCTCTCCTGCAGCCTTCGCCGGGGTCCACTTTTCTCCCACATCCCTCCTCCGTTCACCCAACACACCTGCAGGTATACTGGGGCACATCACAAGCCCTTTGCCTGTCCACACTAAGCAGGGTTGTTGTCTAGTCTTTTAAGACTTTTAAAACTAGGACTGAAAACGTGGAAGAATTACTTAGAAAACACGGGCTACTAATAAATGACACGCAAAGCCACCGGAACTTTTTGTCAAGACTGGATGAACCAGAAACATGGTAATTCCAAACCAAATGATGAGTGCCACTTGCTTCTTCTTGGCAGAACTGAAGACACAGCAGGCCACAAAACGGCCACGGCATTGGAGTCATCCTGCATTTGACACTGCTAGTAGGACTGCTAGATGGCACGAGCTGCCAGTATTCAGACACTGCTTTCCTTGGAAACAGCTCCTCAAATTTGGAGCAAGCAAGCATGACTGAAACAAAGCCTCTTGCCTGAGAAAGGGCCAAAGCGACACCTGTAATCATCTGCACTTATCCTGCACACTTGCTTTTAGGTGGAATAAAGCAAGACTACCTGCTGAGGCTGCAGCCGTGTTCCGAGGTGGTGAAAAGCAAGAGAGGCTGGCAAAGTGCAAAGCGTTCAGGGATCCACGACCAGATGTCTCTCATCTTCTTGACGTCGACGATCTCGGACTTGAAGTTCTCGGCATGAACGGCCAGGTGGACATTCTGTCTGCAGAGCAAGCAGACAAGTGGTATTAAGCAAACTGGCGACGGCACCTATTGGTCACCTGTGGAAGAATCACCTCCACCTGGCAGGCAGGTTCTCCCAACTCATCCCTTTTCCTTAACCATGTGCCATAAATGACTAACACAGGGACAGGTGGGCTGGTAATTCTGTGGGCAGAAGGAATGCAGCACAAGCAAAAACAGAGAAAAGGCAATATACTGTAACTGTGATGTGAAACTTACATGGGCAGGATCAGCGGCGTCATGCAGCCGGAATGCTGGGCGGGAGGAACGGGTGAGCGGCAGCCCGCCTGTTGTGTACTGCTTCGTTTCGCCGTCTTCCCCACGGGGGCGGAGAAGATGGCAAAACGGAGCAGTACGCAACCGGCGGGCTGCCGCTCACCCGTTCCTCCCGCCCAGCATTCTGGCTGCATGACGCCGCTGGGCAGTATAGTTACAGTTCCCTATAACTAGAAAACAAGACAGTAGCAATACTGTTCTTTGTGCATTTAAGAACTTTAGTAGTCCTAAAGATGCTTCACTTATATTGAAAATTGTAGCGTGTAGGTTGCATTTTAATTCTCTTATGAGTGGATCTAGGTTAACAATTGTGTGGTTTTAATGCCCTTGCTGATGTTCGACACTCTGGAGTTGAATACCAACATTGTTCAATAGCCTGTTTTTTTTTCCTTGCACTGCCTAGTTTTGGCCTTTCTCTATTTTCCTACCCATTTTGTGGACATGTACAAGTCTAGCCCAAGTCACCCAAAGCTGTGCTCACCAGGAAGAAGAACTAAACTACAAAGTGTGTTGTTGCTGTTTAAAACCAGCAACTGACAGTGACTTGGTGTGACGGGAGACCCCTGTGGCTATAGTTGCGGTGACTACCTGGGTATTTGGCTAGTGGCTGCTTTAAAAGGGGAGCAGGTTGTTTAGCCAAAGAGAAGACCTTCAACCACAGGTGCATTCAGGTCTACGGGCAACTCAAAGATGGTCTTCCAAACTGTTGTCGGAGCAAAAGCAGTCTTGGATGCTCAGCAGTCCAGTGTGCAAAGCCATACATTTGCCAGGCTACAGTCTCATCTAGGAATTAAGGAACCCAGGGACATCTCAAAGGCACCAAGGTACTGGAGGCCAATCCATTATTGCAGCAAGATGAAAGGGACACAAGCGTAGGCAAAGCCATCAACAAACAATGCGGCCATTTCTTCAACAGCCAGGTTAGATACAAGGGCAGGACTTGAAGCTTGTGCCCAGGTATGCAAATGCAAAAGCTATGTCACGAAGCAAGCTAAGCTGAGGAGGAGTTATTTCACAGGCCAGGAAGAAAGATTACATGTACAGGAGACAATGTCCCATGCATAAGCACCTTCTGAACAACTCTTCCCTCTTCAGAGGGTGTATATTCTGCAAATATCACCACACTAACACAACTGCCCCCGCCCCTGCCCCCTTGACAAAACAGCCTTGTTGATAGACTTTGGAGATGTGCACAGTGGCAGAGGTATTTCCACTTATGGGCTAGGTGAGGGTGGTGCTTTCAGCTGGCTAAACTCTTCTAGTGCATTTGATTCTTATTAAAACTCAATTCTCACAGGCAGGTCACACACTGGTCCCTGGATAAGAAGTCAACGTCTTACAGTGGCACTGTTCCTCGCCTTATCATAGGAATGTTTCATTTAGAGCAGTGGTTCCCAAACTGTGAGTTGGGACCCACCCATGGGTCACGAGCCAATTTCAGGTAGGTCGCGATGCACCTAGGGCAGCCATATTGAAAAGATGGAAAGATGGGACGCTGGAAAGGGGAAGGGCTGTGTGGTCGATTTGCTTGTGTCAAGGATGTCAATAGGCTTTTTTCCCCTTTCCGATTCACTTTGCTGTGGAAAAACGGCTGAGAAATAACCCAACTTATTGCTGCATTATCAGGAAAGCAGCAGGATCTTGGGGCACTCCACAACAGGGCAGAGAGGAGCGAGAGACATCCGAGAGTGGACCACAAATGCGGTTTAGTTCTTTCCCAGTGTGACTTGTGCCACTGCATTTAGTGCCATTCTTGTCAGCATGCCTTTGCTAAGATTCATCACTAATACCCAAAAGCTTAAGCTTAGGGAGATCAAGCTAATGTAGATCTTATGTCTTGTTGAGAGAGCACATGGACTATGTGCCAGAGGCAGAGGTGATTAGTGTGTTCCTAGATGAGAAATTCATTTGTACTGTTGTCAGCGATGGGATTCACAAATTGACAAGGGGAACGCTGGGCGGGACTTAGGCGGGACTTCCGCTTGAGTGGCAGCCCGTCCGCAGTGTTCCGCAGCTGTCCTGGCCTCGGGGGGGGCTCCCGCTCGCTGCGGGGGACAGGTGAGGGTCGCGCTGGGTGCCTGGGCAAGCAGCGGTGGGGCGCGCTAACCAGGGGCAGCCCCCCCAAGGCCAGGACAGCTGCGGAACGCTGCGGACGGGCAGCCAATCACGCAGAAGCCCCGCATTAGTCCCGCCCAGTGTTCCCCTTGTCAATCTGTGAATCCCATCGCTGATTGTTGTACACTTTAAGCACACAAATGGGCAAAAGGGGGGTAATGAGCATGGTGGCTGCCGAGGGCAGAATGTTACCCACTCCTCAGTGTGCCTTTGGTGCAATGCGCTTGTACTGCTGGTAGAGCTGATGGCAAGGAGGAGAATGAAGGATGCTGGATCTAGTGCCACACAGAGGCAAGGGGCCCTTGTGGCAAAAGGAGGGGCCCAAGTTGGTTGTAAAAAGAAGGGAACACTTGCGAGCACAGTGGGGACTCAAAGGCCTGAACTGGCTGCGAAGAGGATATAAAAAGAAAGCTGATTGACAAGCCCAGAGTGAGGAGGGGAGGCCACTGCAAGGCTGCAGAGAATCTGGGGAGAGGGGGAAAAGGTTTGGCGAAATCAGAGACAGGACTCCTTAATTAGGAGCAAGCCAACAGGCAGATGCAGGGCAGACAAAGAAAGAAGAGCTATGACAAGGAACAGCATAGCTAAATGTAAGTATCTTTACAAAATGAATGAGGACACCTGCACGGGAGGGGAGAGCAAGCAAGGAGCAATACAAGGAGAAGCAAAACACCACAGGCATGAGGATGGAGACGCAAGATCCCATTGCCAAGGTTTGACAGGAGACAGAGCCGGGACAAGAAAAGGCTCCCTCACAACCTCCGAGCTGTAAGCCTCTGGAAGGAACTCCTCCCAAACATGTCAAGAGCGAGCCGCAGCTTTACAAGGGAAAAGGCATGTCAACAAAAAGCTTCTGATATATGCTTTCATGCTCACAACTTGTCCTGAAGGAGGGTAGCTACTACGCACTATACCTTCCCAATGAGTGAGTGAGAGAGAGAGAGAGAGAGACAGAGAGAGAGAGCTGCCAAGTCATTCTAAATACCTATTTAGATTGGAAATAAGTAGTTCTTCACAAAGCACATAATCACCCTACAGCACTCCCTACCACCAGAAGATGAAAAGAGACTGTCATTAGTTTAGTCCCTCTTTAAAGTCATCTAGAGCACAATCCTAACCTGGAATTAGGCCAGCACAGGTAGGCCAGCAAAGTTTGGCTGGCCCAAGGGCCACTGTAAAGCGGGTTTGGACCACTCTTGGAGTCAAGGCGGGTGGCACATGAATGTGTGCTGGTCTCTCTGTCTCCGAGAGGGGTCCAAACATACTTTATGGGGGCGCTTGTGCGGCCAAACGTTGCCGGCCTAACTCCAGGTTAGGATTGTGACTCTAAACAAATTCATGGACAACAAGTCAATCAATGGCTTCAAGTCCTGGTGGCCATATGCTACTTCTAGATTCAAAGGGAACATAAGAACATAAGAAGAGCCCTGCTGGATCAGGCCAAAGGCCCATCTAGTCCAGCTTCCTGTATCTCACAGCGGCCCACCAGCGGTGCCCCAGGGAGTGCACGAGATAACAAGATGCTTGGATCCTGTTGCTACTCCCTTGCACCCAGTAGTCTGAAGTAGCCTACCACTAAGGTAAGGAGGTTGCACAATCCATCATTGCCTATAGCCCACGACTTTTCTTCCAGAAATCCGTCCAATCCCCTCTTAAAGGCATCTAGACCAGATGCCATCACCACTTCCTGTGGCACAGAGTTCCACAGATTCAGTGGGAGTATGCCACTGAATCCCAGTTGCAGAGGGGGACTATGGTGGGAGAGGAACATACCTTCTGCGCCTGCTTGGGAGCATCACAAAGTTGGCCGCTGTGAGAAACAAGAACTAGGCATGCCTTTGGTCTGATCCGGCAGAGCCCTACTGAGTGGCCAATGACTTTGGTTGAAAAAAAAAAACTTATTTTCAAAGCCATCTACCCACATAATGCCAACTTCTAGTGACAAGAGATAGTGGCATCTCTCGGCCTCTGCCAGCACAGGGTCCAGTTTCCCAGGCTGTATGACCTTTCCAGTTTCCCAGGCTGTATAAGTGAAAAGGCCTTTCCCTCTTATGGACGACCGACATGACCAGCTCTATGGCAGGACAAAGCTAGATTCACAAGCGCAGGCCTTATACATCACCACTTTTGATATCACGACTGATTCAAGCTTTGGAAAGATTCTTGCATTTTTCTCCCCCACGGCCAGCTGGTGCCACAGCAAGCATGGCGGCAACTGCCCCCCCCCAAGCATTAGCCACGGTTACAGCCACTAGGAAGCCAAGCAAGGCATGCAAAGGCGGAAAGAGAGCAGTGCAGCACGAGGATAGCGAATCTTTTACACCTACCTTTTTGGGGAGGCAACACTGCAAAGAGGGGTACAGCAGATTTGGAATTGACAGAACGAGAAGGCACGAGGAGGGAGACAAAAAGAGAAGTCAAGAAAAGATAAGTGATATTCTACATCCCCAGAGTGTGTGGAAGAAGCCTATAGAAAAAAAACACACAGAGAACAAGGTCTGAATCAAGCCAATAATAAGAGATTAAGGTATACAGGTGAACATATTTCCACTGCATTATTTCGTTCTGTCTTAATTCACCATCCTCTTTTCTTATTGCTTCTTTTCAAATGGCCTCTTCCCACAGAAGAGGTTTACTGACACACAACTCCTGGTTTACTTACGCTTTTAATTTGTCCCTTCCACCCTCCCTTTGCCAACATGCCATGATTTTTGCTCAACTGGATATGAACAAAGTACCTCCACGAAGCATTTCCACTGCATCCATTTGTCTACAGAAAGATGTGTCCTGCCCACTCTTGTAGGAAGATTCTAGCAAGTAGCGCGAGGCAAAGTTAACGTTCTCCAGACAACGGTTGTCCTTTCAGTCCTCACCAGCGAAAAAATGGACTTGCAAGTCTTATACTATCCTGCTCACTCCCCACTCTCAAGGTCACTCTGTTGCCTGGCAAGCAGAGATATTTGTACATTTTACTAGTTTGCTGATAAAGAGGCACATTTTAAAGCGTGCGCATTACAAATGGGAACTGGAGATGTACGATTTTTGCACTCGGTACTAATACTGACGGAGGGATGTGGTGGCGCTGTCGGTTAAACCGCTGAGCTGCTGACCGGAAGGTTGGCAGGTCGAGACCGTGTGAGCTCCCGTCGCTTGTCCCAGCTCCTGCCAACCTAGCAGTTTGAAAGCCCATAAAAATGTGAGTGGATAAATAGGGACCACTTCAGGGGGAAGGTAATGGTGTTCCATGAGCCTTGGTGTATAGTCATGCCGGCCACAAGACCACAGAAACTTCCCTTCCGACAAACGCCAGCTCTTCGGCTTAGAAATGGAGATGAGCACCGCCCCCTACAGTCGGTCACAACTAGACCATTTGGTCATGGGGAAACCTTTACCTTTTACTAATACCGACTTTAGGGCAAATACAGGAGCACTCTGGTTTTTAAAGCTGAAAACAAAAAATATTCCTGGAATGAGGCCACAGAGAAGCAAATTTGTGTGTGTGTTTTTTTTTAAGAAATCATTTGATAGATGGCATGACACAACATGGGAAACACAGGCTGCTAATTGAAAATGTGTTTGCTTTAATTTGCATCCACTGGTGTATCAGTGGTCAGCCAGGTCTGCTAACTGCTACCCTTACCAATCTGCATTCTCCCTGGCAGGAAAAATAAATGGGGGTGATATTTAGTAACATGCAGGGAAAGCAGCTTTCAAGTGGCAGGTTGGCACAGCGTGACCGCAAAGACACAGGCCACTCAGAGATATCTAAGCATCTCCTGTGAAAGAGCGCCAGTTCTTGTGGCTTCCAATAAGCCAGCGTCTGTGTGGGCTGGGACTAAAAAAAGAGGCCAACCCATTCATGAGCCTTTAGCACAGCCAAAGCAGAAATAAGTCGTACTTTTTCCTACAGACGTTTGAGAGTCATATTATTGGGAGGTTTGGATTAAGTACAAACCCTGCTGGATGAAAGGAAACCCCGACTTTGGCAGCAGTCAAGGAATGGAATAGGTGCATTCTGAATCCTTTTTTCGTGCCGGCACTTTTCTGCTTAAAGGCTCCCCTATCCCGACTGCATTGCTACCCGGCAGGATTCCAGATACACATTTTCTGAACGCAGGACAGTGAACTCTGAATGAAACTTCTCTGTCCCACTCTGACTACAGCCTCCTGAAACTACTTTTCAGTACGAATAAAAACTTGGATAAAACTTTGCCACCTGCATTTAAGTGCAGCGGGTAGTTTTATCCCCATCCTTCAAACATGCAGCCTGGCAACGAAAAGCTGCCATGTCAAGAGGGTGGCTGCTTGCCGACAGCCTAGATCTGATTAAGCTCCAGTAATCTCAAGTGCCAGCAACACATTACATGGAGAGCTCTGAGCTAATGTTAAACTGTCAGGGCGTCTGGGGCCTGAACTAGAAACCTCAATGGTGTGAGGCTGGGACCTACTCTCGGCTGCCTGGAAACAAACGCGCTTGGGACTGACTGTTCTATACTACTAAGCTTCTGAGACGCAGAAATAATGGACGCAGGAGAGCTGGTAAATATTTGTGGGCTATCACTCTTTGCTGGCATATCAGCACATGCAAGGGATTGAAAGTTTGGTTGAGCAGCACCTGCAATGTGCCCCCAATTATTTGCTTCTGGCGTGCAAGTATTCCGCATGAACTCTTGCTACAACTACACCAGGTTCCTGCAGTGCTCCTAAGCGTTGTGCAACAGAAGCCACTGAGCTCTTGGTTCACTTTGGCTTACAGCAGGTTCCGTTGTGCGTTTCGTCAATGCTCAAACTAAGCTGGACCTCCTGGAGTGATTTTACTTCTGCTTTACCCCATAGCGTGGGTCCTATGACCTCTAAGGACCAAGATATGTAATGTGCCCCCAAAGGGAACAGCTCATATCGCACACATATCTCTGTGTAAGAAGAATTCCAGTGGTTTAATCTATATATATAAAAATGGACGTGGGTATGTATGTGGGTGTGTGGGTGTGTATGTCTGTATGTATGTATGTTATGCATAGACTTCCCCACGCCTGGGCCGAGTGCCACGAAACTTGGCACACACGTACTTTGCAGCCTGAAAGGAAACACTGCGGGGGTCAGACCCCCCTACAGCCCCCGGTTTTTCGGGGAGGGGGGCTAGAACGTCCAGACCAAGGGGATTGCATTGGACTAGAGGTCTGCTGCCACCCTGTGGTCACAAGCGATTCTGGAGGTTATGTGATACACAGGGACTAATCCAAAACGAAAGTGAAACTGCTTTGCACTGCCTGCGTTGCCCAGGCTGGAAAGAGCAGGATCCAGAGAGTTCCAACACCCAGTCGGATCTGAGAGCTACTTGTTTCCAGAGGGCTGACTGCCCTACCACAGGACCTGCAGACATGGTTCAGTGAGTGTGACAATTTCATTACGCTCCTTTGCTTGATTCTGTCCCTGTATTCATTCCTTCTCCTAATAGAAGCTGGGGATACTTTGTCCCCCGGGCAACGCCGGGTAACAAAAGGCTAGTTCTAATGAAAAATGGACCTGGAAAACTGATTTTGAGTGTAGGGAGGGGTGGGAGAAAATAAGGGAAGGTTAATTTCTCAGAAAGGCACTTGCCTTCCCTCCTGTTACTATCTGGCTTTAAAGGGCAATCTCCAGCAGCCACTTTTCAAATAAGTACCGTTAGTGAACATCCATAAAGCACTTTGCACACTCTTAAGTATTTCACATGTACTACCTTGATGATTACATGTCTTGATGTCTCTTAATGTCTTACCCTACAAGGTAAGCAGTATTATGTCCATGCTGCAGCAGGAAAGTTTAGGTTGAGAGGGAGTGACTTGCTGAATGCGAGTAAGTGAGTGAATAGCAGAGGCAAGAATCTGAGGATATTCTGATTCGCAGCTTAGTTTCAGCCACTCGCTCCTACCACAAAACTCGCTCCTCCTATTCGCTGCTGACCTTTAGTTGAATCAGCTTTGCACCTTGCATGCTTGCCCTTCTTAGAGCTCTGCTTTCAGTGTACTCCATAGGCCTAAATGTGCCTACATGTTAAGAATGTCAAACTATTAACTCATTTCTGTCTCTACTTGCCTTATGAGTCTTCACCACTCATTTGCCCCAAATTAAAGTTCTATGAAAGCCCATTATCAGAAGCAAAATTATGCCATGCTCATACTTGCATGTTCATGCAGACAACAGGGTTTCCTTTGGGGGAGGGGCACCAAGAGATACTTAGGAAGGTCCCAAAAATGCATCTGCTAGTTTGGCACTAGCAACTGCCTCTCTTAATCTAGTGAGAACAGAAAGCTCCCAAGCTTGGGAGCTGCCCTGACCTTGCAGTGAGCCTTGAAGTACATAAACAGCTGCAGGATTTCCTGCAGTTTTGTGAATCTGTCTTACTCAGCTTGACATGGGGTGAGCTCCTGCCTCAGAAGTGGAAGGGGAGGCACTTGTTCAGTATCCTTAAAATACTGAACAAGACCTTGCTCTTCTCTGCAAGGGGTAGGCAGGTGATGGCAAGCACAAATGTCATCTGGCTACTGAAGTTCCAAATTTGTGAAGCCCTGGTAAGTTCCTTTACATCAGCACTAGTTTCTTGGCACTCCCGGCCTTTACAAGCAATACAGGTTAGCCCTTGATATCAGCGAGGGAACCATTACCAGACTCCACATAGATAATTAAGTCCATGGATCGGGGCCATGAGGACCTGTGGACACAACCAGAAGGCATTTGGAGGTCCTCCAAATGCAGGTTCAGAACCGTGGTGAGTCAAATTCACGGGTTTCGACTCCATGGATAAAGAGGACCCATTGTATTTACTTTCCCTATATAATCAAGAACATTCCCATAGAGAAAACACTTCCCCGAGATGCATGCAAGTGCCCATTACCTCTTCTGCTTGACGGTTATGCCTTTCTGTTGGAGAGCCTTTTCATTCGCCATCTGCAGAAGCTGGATCTCCTTCCTGGAGAAAAGTCGAATGGCGAATGCTTTTTCTAGCAATTTCTCCGGAGACACCGACTTTGCAATGTCCCTGACGAACGCTCGGATGTCCTGCTGCACATTGTCTGACTCCATGGTCTGCCCAACTCGCACTTTGTGGAAGAACTTCAGGAGGGCCAGTGCGACGCGGTAAAGCACCTTGTACCCCTCCACCAGGAACACATCGAAGACTCGGGCAAAGTAGGTCATGGGCAGTTCGCCGAAGAGCCACCGTTGCCAGTCGGAGTAGACTTCCAGCACATCCTCCGAGACCGCAACCATCAGTTTATGTGCTGCCTGACAGTACTTGTTGACCAGATCTCCAAAAGTCATGCAAGAGGACTCAAAAGCCAAGAACGTCTGGTCGATGTAGTGCTTGGATGGATCATTGCAGGCGAGGATGCGGCAAACGTTCTCAAAGCACTCGGCCTCGTCTCGGCTGTAGTGGAGAAGGAGCGCCACCACTGAAGGCAGAGCTGGGCAGAAGGATATGTCTGGGAACTGGCTGGCAATGCAGGAGATAATCTTCCTGGCTGCTCCAATGCCCTCCGCATTCAGGCAGTATGTGGGAACGAGGCTGTTATCCACAAATTCTGGCAGTGGAAGGGTGTTGCTGCTACGTTTGCCAACAATTTTCACCACAATGTCCCGGTAGACGTGGGCATCTGGAGTCACTGTGCGACAAGGGATATCGCTGATCAGTTTATGGTACACTTTGGCTCTTAAGGAGTGATTCTTGGCCCAATAACCCTGGCGAGCCAGTTGCTTCAGGTCTTGAAATTCTGTGCTGGTCAATTCCTTCGCATCTTGGTCCTGGATGGTAGCATCCATCTTATCCCAATCTATAAAGCGGCTATACTCGCCCATTGTTGCCGAGACAGCTTCTGTAGGACAACATAGATGAAAGTCTTTTGTCTGGTCCTTGTAGGACTTTTTCTGTAAGAGAACGGAAAGTTCAAAAGCTTATTCACATTTTCTTGTAAGAAGGGCAGAAGTTCAGCAAACCCTTTGCTGACAAACCGGCACACAAAGAGTGCAAATTACCAGTTAGATTTGTTGTTTTAATAGAGTTGTCAAAGCAATAATTTTTGTTTAACACACACACACAAACACACACACAAATACAAAAGTCAGTCCAAGTAATAATGTCTGTTTATGTCCCCACTGTGTTCATCCAAACACATGCCTAGCTTAATCTTCTTGGATTGTGCCAATTTAGGACCTTCTCACAAATTAGAGGTCCCAACCCAATTTTGTTTAGCATGCTGAAACCTTTCTAAAAAGGTACGTTCCCTGAAGTTTTTTCATCACCCCAAGTTGTGCGCCAATTCAATCAATTCAATCCAATCAACTCAAGTTGGGCTTCAGTCAATTCAATGGTCTCCTGACACCTAGCTATGGGTCAAAGTTAATTTCCTGAAGAGATCAAGATATATCAGTGACACAACACTCTAAATCTTTGGTGAACTTCTTAGCAATCTCGTCTAGATAATTAACTCTATGGATCCCTGTAGAACCCCTTATATTAAGCCAAGAAGGCCATGAAGATGAGCTCAAGTCCCACAACGCCAGCTTCCAATTCCTATCTTTCCAGAATGACTGTAAACACCACAAAACAGCTTCTCTAATACCCGCAATTGGCAAGTAATACGGAACGGATACTGTGTAGTGGTCAGTGGTACTGTTGAGAGTGGTCTGCAAATTAACTAGATGCTCTTCCCCTGTTAATTGCCCAGGACAGGGCATCTACAAGTAATTTAACCAAAGTCATTTCCGTCTCCAAACCAGGATAGCGCCCAGAAAATCAGGATTATGCCAGAATCCCAGGAGCCAAGATACCACCGCATGCTCTAACATCTTCTCTAAAAGTGGTATATTTGAAAATTGGCTGATTGTTGCTCAGTAGCCTTGCTACCTTCCTTCCTTCCTCATCCCCTAGATGAGGAACGGAAACCCTCCCACATTCTGCTGGCTACTTTAATCAGACAGGAGCCTGAATATATGCATGAGTAAGCAATGGCTGTTGGAAAATAGAGATGCAAACGTATTCCAAGATAGCAAACATATTCCCACTTCTTATCAGCGGGGTCAAGGAGCAGAAGCTCAGCTCACTACAAGCATATTATATGTAGATATTTATCCTTTTGGGGAAAAATGGGAATTGAAAGAAGCAAATTCATGGGCACAATGAAATTCACAAACTAAGGTCAAGTTGGGTAGCCTGGCAGAGACTGATACAATACAAGGGAGTAGAATTCCAACAGCTATAACCTAGGTGCATTCTCAAAATTTATATAGCAGTTCTGTCTCTGGCAGGCAGCAAACGGATCAATCCCAGTCAAGGATGCCTGTTAAAGATTTAACAAGTCCCCTTGCAACTTAATCCACTGAACAAAAGAAGTGGAGCTTTGGAAATCCAGTCATGAGTGTTACATAAATCCTAAAGACTTAATAAAGACAATTAAATGTTAAAAGCTTTGTAAGGGGTCTCTTGCCACTCACAAACCAGATAGCTTTAGGAAATTAAGTGGTTGATGAATATTTCTCCTCTACAGTAGGTTACTTCAAAGCTCGAAATACAAGACCCTGTGTCAAGAAGGGACTGTTCAATCTCTTCTGTTAAGTTACAAAGCTTTGCCTATTCAAAGCAAAACATGGTTGTAAATTCTGTATCAACAGATTTAGCTAGACAGTCAACCATTCCAGTTCAGGTAAGTCTCTGATCTGGTTGAACATTAATCTTGGTATCGGTGATAGCAGCAGTGTATCTACTTTTTTAAAAAGTTACAGAATACTTGCTTCTTCTGCTTGGAGTCTCCTGCCATGTGATGGCGAAAATTTGAAAAGGAAAAAAGAACCTGTACTCAGGAGACGGCCTGCTATCAAGTCACATCATGCGTTCCAGATCTAGTTTTCAAGTAGTGGCCTTTAGAAGAGCCCTACTGTAAAAAAAACTAGGTCTTCATCTAGCATTCAGTACAGAGTTCAGAACTATCAGAGTTTAGGACTCCCTCTATTTCAGGACAATACAAGAAAAATGCACGACTGTGGACCACACACCAGTATGTAATTTCTGTGCACAAGTCTACATATCATTATTAATAATATAATAATTATATTATATTATTACATTATATTACATTATAATTAATATAATTATACAATAATATAATATTATTATAGGTCTTTTGTGTGTGAACATTTCTATCATAAATGACATCACAGGAATCCAGGTCACAATATATAATATGATGGTGTGCGTGTGTGCGTGCGAGAGAGAGAGAAAACGAGAGAGAGAACGTACGCTGCGGGAAAGGGGGGGAAAGAGGGTAATCACACCAGCCAGAAGTCCATTTTTGGAAGCATCACAACCTAAACTTGGCATTTCAGGTAGGTCTTGTCAATTCAGGGAATTCTGACACATGCATGGGTTCAAATAATTTTGTATTTCACCATGAAATAAGGTGAAATATGGCTACTTACACAGAATCCAGAGGTCTTCTCACACTTTCTCTAATAGGGCATCAAGAGCACAATCCTAAACTGCAGTTAGGCTGGCATAAACTAAGCCAGCAAAGTTTGGCTAGCACAAAGGCCACTGTAAAGCATGTTTGGACCACTCTCAGAGTCGAGGAGGATGGTGCACATCTGTGTGCTGGCCTCTCTGACTCCGAGAGTGGTCCAAACATACTTGACGGTGGCCCTTGTGCTGGCCAAACTTTGCTGGCTTAGCTTACGCCGGTCTAACTCAGTTTAAGATTGCGTCCTAAGACTCATATTACAGAATGAGTACAACCTAGAATGATCATGCAAACATCTATGCCTCCACCTTTGATATCTCAAAGCCTGATTTATATATGCAATAGTTCCCCTTTCTGTCCCTGGCTTTTGGCAGAGCAATTTTGCCTGTGAATATGAAGGTTCTATCTTATTTAGCTATTTGAGCTAATAGCCTTTACTTCCCAAGATCTTGAATACCTATGCTACAGAGCATTTACGCTTTTTCTTCTTCAAGGGATCGGTTGAAGTCAACCTGATGGGGACCCCCTTAGCCGTAAAAGCGGGAACAGTCCCTGAATGCAAGATGGCGATAAGCACCCGTCACATTTGCTTCTGCTGCCACAAAGATTCAGGCTTGCCAGTGGTATTGTGGTAACCATTAATGTGTTTGTAATCATGATGTTGACTCTTGCTTCTAAATAACAGTAGCTAAGAAACTAAAGCTGCCTGGGAGCAATAAGGAAACCAGAAGTGACTGAGAGAGGAAGGTCATGTTAACCTTTGTTATGATTATTGCTTTCGTTATTTTTAAACTGATACAAAACATACACATTTTACAAGTCTCGAAGAAGTTATTGTGTAAAATGTCAATACTGCTGTTCTCCAGAAAAAACACAGAAAAAAACCAACCTGTCCTCATCTTCTCAACTAGATCAGAGGAAAGATAAAATTCCCTTGCAAATAAGCCTGCAGGTTGCTAGCCTACCAAAAAAAAAGGGGGAGGGGAGGGTTGTGCCATTTAGGGCGCAATCTTAACCTGGAGTTAGGCTGACACAGTTAGGCCAGCAAAGTTTGGCCGGTTCAAGGGACATTATAAAGTATGTTTGGACCACTCTCGGAGTCAGAAGGGCCAGCACACAGACATGCGCCATCCTCCCTGACTCCGAGAGTGGTCCAAACACGCTTTATGGTGGCCCTTGTGCCGGCCAAATTTTGCTGGCCTAATTGTGCCAGCCTAAATCCAGGTTAGGATTGTGCTCATAGTTGTTTGTGGCCTGGAATGAAATAAGGAACCAACCAGCGAAAACATCCCTGAATGGCTGACCATGGTTCTTTCTGGTCATAGACAGCCAAGCAATTGACCAATTTTGCAAGCTATTTCTGCTGCAGAACCAGATGCTTGGAGTACAAAACCAGGTTTCTCTCGTCCTAACCTCTGCAACAACTCCAACTACTTGGAATTTCCAATCACATTATTGCAAATCCCAGTTGTCAATCTCATAGACATTTCCACTTTTACCACCTTCCATGGTTAATGGGGTCTTTATTTAGAAGACACAAAATCAGATTGATTTGGGAGGTGTGAATAAACAGCCAGCATTACAAGGATTTTTTTTGAACTGTCTTGTTCACAGGGAGATAATCACCTTTTTGGTGTGTTTAAGGAAAGCGTCAAATGCCTTACAAGACTTCAAGTTTCTTTACAGACATGCATGGCTAACAGGTCCCTCTGTAGTGCATGCATAAAGTGGAACAAACATGCTTGCACCGTAGGGCACACCACATTGGCAATGCAAGCTATTTTCATCCAGTGAGATTCCAACTAGTTTGATTAATCTATGATGTTCAATGAAACATTGTTGGAAGACCTCCATGACAGAAACACCAATATTAGCGCATAGGAATCAATAGAGTGCCTGAATGAGGTTAAATGCAGTTTGATAATCTCCCTGCACATTGCCCTGGGCCACATGTGCCCATCCACCCTCTCCTCTCACCACTGAAGCCAGAAAGAAGATCTGAGTAATGAATGCTAATCTAGCAAGTAAGTGTACTGGATGAGGGCCTCTCCCTGCTGCAACTTTCATCTAAGAAAGCGCTTTTACTCGATGGTGTTCTCGCAAGAACAAAATGACACAGTAAAGCACTTTCCTTGATGCTCTATATCTGGAAGTGTGCTAAGACTTCAGCTTTGTTCTTGCCACAAACAGCATTCATAAATCGAAATCCTTGCTCTGACTTGGAGCAGTGTTCCTCAAACTGTGGGTCAGGACCCACATGGTGGGTCGCAACCTGATGCCAGATGGGTTGCAGAAAGCTGATAGCAGCCATCTAAGAAGCTGCAGACCTGACTCTTGCTATATTCCTTTTGGGAGTGTTAACAGTTTGAATTTTCAAGTGAGGGTTTTTGTTTAAAAATTTTTTATTTCAGGGCTTTTGCATCATATTTTGCCCTAATCTTGCTTTCTGTCAGGGATCTTTCATGGTTGTGCAATTGCTGCAGTCCAAGAATGCCAGTTTGCATTCCAGGAGTGTCATTTTATCATGTCACAGTGACAGTACTTCCTGCTTAATGACGTCACTGCCTGCTTAATGACATCACTTCCGGTGGGTCCCAACATGGGTGCCAGTCTAAAAAGTGGGTCCAGGTGCTAAAGGGTTTGATAATCACTGCAGCAGAGCACAAACATGCAGCCTCCCTCACCTGAAAAGGATCAATCAATCAATCAATCAATCAATCAACAGGTACTTATATACCGCTTTTCAACACGAAGTTCACAAAGCGGTTTACAGGCAAATAGTAATAATAATAACGTTAAATGGCTCCCTGTCCCAAAGGGCTCACAATCTAACAAAAAAAAAAAAAGCAGACCACCAGCAACAGCCACTAGAAAGACTGTGCAGGGGTGAAGAGGGACAATTACTCTCCCCCTGATAAATATAAGAGGAACACCACTTGAAAAAGTGCCTCTTGCCCAGTTAGCAGGGGTCACCTGGGGGAGGATCACCTGGGAGGATCACCTGGGGGAGGAAAGTGGCACTATTTCCTTGGCATGGGGAATGACATATCACTATGTTCTCAGAATTCATGCTACTTGCCTATATGAAGGGAACACCCAGCTGTCCCAGAAAAGGTGGTAGACTTTATGAGTAACTTGAAAGCTAAACTGAGTGGAGGACTAATTTGGGACGGCAGGTTCATCCTCTCTCTCACCATATTTGCCCAGTATGTGAGAAGTTCTGCAGCAACATGACTAATCCAAGCACAGCACAGCAAACAGGAAAAAAATGGCAGGAATATCCTGCATTAAGACTCTCTAGAGACATAGCAGTAATGAATGCCACAGACCTCCATGACTGGGGCAATGAAGACTGAGTGTACTTAATTACAGCTGGCTGTGCAGAAGCACCAGGAGCTATGCAGGTCTCCAGGGACCAGGGCAGACAACCGGCATCAGGGGAGGTGGTTTTTTGTGGAAGATGGAATGTCATTTTCACAGATCACTCAGCACTGGCTTAGTAGGTAAGGTAAAGGTAAAGGTTTCCCCACGACCGAATGGTCTAGTCGTGCCCGACTGTAGGGGGCGGTGCTCATCTCCGTTTCAAAGCCTGTGGGCCGGCGTTTTTGTCCGATCATGGTGGCCAGCATGATTCTACGCCGTAGCGCACGGAACGCCGTTACCTTCCCACCAAAGTGGTCCCTATTTATCTACTTGCATTTTAGGTGCTTTCGAACTGCTAGGTTGGCAGGAGCTGGGACAAGCAACGGGAGCTCACTCCGTCACGCAGTCTCGAACTCCCAACCTTGCGGTCGAAAGCCCAGCGACAGCGGATTAACTCGCTGCGCCACCACGTCCCTTAGATGTGTCATGGAAGATGGAATGTCATTTTCACATATCACTCAGCACTGGCTTAGTAGGCAGATGGGCTAAAAATACCATCCAATACTGTATAAGCACAAATGCTGATAAGGAAGGGGGGGAGGCCAGCACGAGCAGTTCTTTCAGATGTCTGATGCAAGCTTAAGACGGGGTCCACATCGTCAACCAAATAACGTTACATTAATAGACACAACAATTTGGAGCAGAGCTTAGCATCACATCATCATCCTGCCTCTAATTACCTATATACCATAATCTAGCACATGAGAGCAATCAGAAAATAATCCATTTGGCAAAGTATCTTTCACAGAAGCCGAAGCATGATGCCATATTAAAAGCAGCAAACTGCGGTATGGGCCGGGGGGGGGGAGGGATGGAAGCACTTGGATGTATACAAGTCAGTCCACATACAAAACCTGTGCTTGCACACACAAAAATCTCTTGGCACCCTGCAAAATAAATGGGGGAGGGGGTAACTGTGGGACAAAGGAATCAGGAAGACATACTCCCATGTAGGGATACAGCTGTGTTTAATCGGTCTGCATGGAGAGACGCCAAATCCTGTTTCGGTAACTTGATTTGTTCACAAACTGTGGTTAGAACAAGCTGGGATTTGCCAGGCTTGGACACAACCACAAATCCCAGTCTTAAATCAGGAATGGAAGCTCCACAATTCCACCATTTGTAGGCAAGGGTATAGGAGAGCAAGACAGGTCAAAGCTTGCATGCTAAATTGTGGTTTAAGGGCATGACATCTGAACCTAGTGACTATCTTGGCTGTGACAGGTGGAAGCTCATTATCTTTGCCGGTCAGAAAGTAGTGGGAGCCTTCTTACACCCAAGCAAACAGCTTTACCCTGCTTCCACTGATATTCCCTGCATATTGTTTAGGACTCTGCAATATCCTATGCAGAACCAACAGATCAGACTGCTCCTGTAACTGCATACAGTAGCTATTATTCCATTATATTAGAAATTCATTTCAAGAGCGCCCTCATTCACTGCTTGCAAGGCAGATTTCTTCAGTGGTTGTGTGACCACCCACGAGAAAGCTGTTTAGCAGGTTGTTTCTCTACATCGACGAGAACAAGAACGGAAGGCAAGAGTAGGACAAGAGCCAAAAGAGGGAAATGGAAGTGAAAAAGAGATGCAAGAGTCAGGGCTTCCTGTTAATATCTAAATGTTAATCTAAAGAGGCAGACTGCTCTAAGCTCAAATGTGCAATGTGTCTGAAAACACAATGATAAGGGCTGCAACACAAGCCACAAAGAAAGGGCCACCAGTAGGAAAGGGCTTTTGTGAGTTGGGTGTTAGTTGGAGGCTATTATCAACTCAGGGACGTGGTGGTGCTGCGGGTTAAACCGCTGCTGCTGGGCTTTCTGGTTGGGAGTTCAAGGCCACGTAACAGAGTGAGCTCCCGTCACTTGTCCCAGCTCCTGCCAACCTAGCAGTTCAAAAGCACCTAAAAATGCAAGTAGATAAATAGGGACCACTTCGGTGGGAAGGTAACGGCATTCCGTGCGCCATGGTGTATAGTCATGCCGGCCACATGACCACAGAAGCTTGTCCTCAGGACAAACGCCGGCTCTGCAGCTTAGTAACAGAGATGAGCACCACCCCCTACAGTCGGTCATGACTAGACCATTCGGTCGTGGGGAAACCTTTACCTTTTTATTATCAACTGAAAGTCCAATCCTATCCAACTTTTCAGCATTGACGGAGCCGTGCCAATAGGGTGTGCACCACACCCTGCAGTGGGGGTGTAGTCAGGGAGGCCTTCTCAAGTTGCGGAACAGTTATTCCCTTACCTTGAGGTTGCATTGCAGCTACACCAGCACTGGAAAGTTGGATAGGATTGAGCCCTTAGTTTCTGCAGGCTGGTGACCCATGCATATCAGAAACTGTCATGCAACATGCGCAGTGCACAAAGCGCTGTCCCAGACCAGCAATTCTCAAAATGTGGGTGAGTCATGACCCAATTTGACAGGTTGCAAAACTGAGAAGGAAGATAAGACTATGTGCATCAAGGGTTAAACAACCTGCTATGTGGGGGCGCACTACTGCCCAATCATCATTATAGCCACAGCGGCTTGAGCAACTGGTAAAGCGACACTTTTGCTAAAAGCTTTGGGAATCACTGCCCCTCATCATCACTACTGTACAACAAACAACACTGCAGTTACAAGGACTTCGCACACACAGCCCCACATCATCACACACAGCCCCACATGTACTGAAAGCATTTCCTTTACAGCACTGCTTTGGGAACGTGTCTGCCCCAAATTGTTCCCAAGGATCCCTTTATCCGTCTGCAGCCCTTAAGAAAAATCTCCACTATTCTCACGCATGAGAGCTGCCTCCTCACCAAGCCTAGGCAGTGCCAGCCCTTGGCGTGTCTTAAATGCTTCTTCCGACTTAAAGAGGAAGAACACAAGTGTGTGATATTGCTTTTTAAAAGCAAATCAGCAGGTGCTGTACCATCAAAAATCGCCCAACGATGGAAAGCCAGAGTGCCTCTAGCACAGGGCATTCAACCTTTGTGGTCGATGGTCAGGCTGGAAACCGGCACCCCAAATGTAGGGATGTCAATGCGGCTAAACGCTTTACACTACTTTTTGAAGATACTCCTGAGACAGGACAATCTCACTTATTTGATTTTTTCGGATCCCTTTATAGGCACCTGGGAAAAAAGATGTTTGGAATATTTCAGTAAGTGTGACCTTTCTCCTGAGTCCATCATTCTCCTAATGATGATGAACCTGGGTGATGTTTAAAAACATCTCACGTCAGAGGCTGGTGGATCTTGAATTGAGATCAGTGAGAGCTCGATTTCCTACACATGTTTTTCTTGGAGATCAAGCTTTCTCTCTCCTTCCTGCTAGATATTTTTTTAACATCACTACTCCCAAATTTAGGATTGCCTTTACAAAAGCTAGGCTGAATGCTTTGCTTTCATCAGTCCTTTTGGGACGCTTCAATAGGTATCCCTATTTAGAGAGACGGTATCCCTGCTCTCAAAATGTGGTGGAGACAACTGACCACATTATTTTACAATGTCCAATTTATGACGACTTGAGGGTTAAATTCATTTTTCCAACTCTCGGTAATATAATGGGGTTGCAGGAGGAAGTACAAATTGCTTTTCTTCTTTCTGATTCTGATCCGGACATATCTTTTGGGGTTGCCCGTTTCTGTCATGCTGCTCAGTTGGCAAGAAGAAAATTGGAGTGTACAAATGCTTGATTTTATGTTTTTGTGCAAATTTTCTGTGTTTCTGTTTTGGCTGGTCGGTTGACCATAATAAAGTATCTTATCTATCTAACCTTTGTGGAGGCAAGTTCCACTTGGAGGCTGCATGCATGGGGACCGCTGTCACACGGTCATTCCTACAGCAAAGGACAGGCTTCTCTTGCCTTGCTGCCTCCTGGTCTCTCCTCCACTCTGTGCCCTTCTTTCTCTAACGGCCCCATTTGAAGGGTGGGTTCCAAGCCCCACACTCCTGCGTCAACCAGCTCCGTCGCTTGTTGGGTTGGGCCAGAACGAGCAGGGCTGTGCAGTCACCACAGCACTTCACGCATATATACAAGAATTTACACAGCCAAGATCCACTTGCCAAACTGTGAAGCATCACCACCGGTAGGCCACTGGCTGTAAAGAACTGTTCAAGACCCATGATGAGTGGCACAGGTATGATCCACTGGCATCTGTTCAAGCAAGTGGGGAGCATAACCATGTTTTTGTGAGGTTCCACAGGTAACCTGTGGTAACAGGAAAGTCCTATTTATTATTCAAATGGCACACGTGCAAATCAATCAATCAAAAGTATTTATATACTGCTTTTCAACACAAGGTTCACAAAGCGGTTTACAGGCAAATAATAAAGTTAAAGGGCTCCCTGTCCCCAAAGGGCTCACAGTCTAAAAAATGCAAAACACCACCAGCAACAGCCACTAGAAAAAGCAGTGGGTGAAGAGGGACAATTGCTCTCCCCCTGCTAAATATAAGAGGAACACCTCTTGGGTGTAGTGGCATTTTTACTATTTTCCCTCCTCCTATAAAGAGATGGCACCACAACAATCACAAGTCTACACAAAGCCACTAATGCATTGCTTGTCTAAGTGTGGCTCATGATCTCGGCTTTCCTGCCAGTCCCTGTGCTGGTTTGACTCCAAATAGGAGCCATCCCAGTAGCCCCATTCCTTACCTGAGCCTTCAGAGGCCTCTCCCAGCCAGGCAACTCCCGCTACAGGCCTCAGAAGCCTCTGTACGCCAGACTGCTTCCAAAAACTGTAAGTGGCTTATGGAGGGCCACTCTGAGGATTGTAGAGTGGGTTGTCGGGCCAGGAGAGGCCTCTAGCAGGAGCATAGCGATCCACTGCATAGGAGACAGTAATGGCATCTAAATGATTTAGCAACAGGTACTCACTTTTGATTGGCACTTGTGTTGGGGCCCGCCCACCGGAAATGAGGTCATAGCCAGAACCCAGGAACTGCCCCCAGGAATTGCCATGCCTCCTCAGTAGGCCGCGCGGCAGCCCGGGAGAAGGTCCAGGAGTCCCGGGTCTTCTCCGGGGCCGCCGCGCGGGCTACCGATTCCCCCCCCCCCAGGAACCGCCGCGCCTCCTCGGGAGGGAGCCCCAGGCAGCCTGCCTGCTCTCGCTGCTGCTGCCGTCGGTCTCCCTCGCTCAGTTGCCTGCCTGGCTCTGAGAACGTGCAGGCAATTCAAATGTGCAGGCAATTCAAACGTTGCAGGGGGCGGAGCGGAGCGCCAATGGAGTCAACGAGTGGGCGGGCGCATGGGTGGGGCCAGCCCTAATCCTAGGAACAGGTACGCGCGTACCCCTGTGTACCTGCTACATGACATGTCTGATAGGAGAAGGCGGGTTGCGGGGGCTACAGTTTGGGAACCCCTGCATTAGTGCATATATTCTTCGCTAACAGTCAGAAATCGCAGAAGACTACCTCGATGAGACAGGGAATGGTATCAGCAGTGGCCCATTGTCTGTGTCAGCCAGGAATTACAGGGTTAATCCCAGCGCCTTTGCCTGCAGCTAGCTCATTGTTGCAGCCTAGTAAGAACTGGGGAATAAAAGAGGAAGCTTGATTGTCAGGCAGGTGTGGGTGCAGAGATGGGGCAGGAGGATGGCTGAGAGAAGAACGGAAGGAAGGAGTTTGAAAAGTCAGTCAGTCAGACAGACTAATGGACTGAATGGGGGACACTTGGAGATTGCTGTTAGACGCTGCCAAAATTAGTGCGTGGCTGCCAATGGAGGCACCAACTGGAGGACAAAGGATTGCTGGTGTGGCTAAGCAGGCAAGCTGACTGCCTTTTGCCTTTGCTTAGTGGTGGGGTTTAGTGGTGCCTTGTGTAAGACTAGTTTTGGATGATAGAAGGAAGCTAAGACAACTTAATAAAAAGCCAAGACATCATCCTGCCAACAAAGGTTCGCATAGTCAAAGCAATGGTTTTCCCAGTAGCAATGTACGTCTGTGAGAGCTGTGGAGCGCCGAAGAAGAGATGCTTTCAAATTATGGTGTTGGAGAAGACTCTTGAGAGTCCCCTGGACTGCAAGGAGATCCAATCGGTCAATCCTACAGGAAGTCAAGCCTGATTGCTCCCTGGAAGGACAAACCCTGAAGCTGAAGCTCAAATACTTTGGCCACCTCATGAGAAGAGAGGACTCTTTAGAAAAGACCCTCATGCTGGGAAAGATTGAAGGCCAAAGGAGAAGGGGGCGGCAGAGGGGGAGATGGTTATAGTGTTAACGAAGCGATGAACATGAAATTGGGCGAACTCCGGAAGCTAGTGGAGGACACGGAGGCCTGGCGTGCTGTGGTCCATGGGGTCGCAAAGAGTCAGACACGACTTAGCGACTGAACAACAACAACAACAAGTAGACTACTGCAGGCATAAGATTGCAGAGAGGGAATATGAGAGAACAAGCTAGTCTGAAAAAAAGGGTAAGGATGAAGGCAGCTAGGACCACTCAGATGCTCCAGTTACAATTCTGGATTGGAAACCTTTCAGGCACTAGGCTGCCTCCTAAAATTTAAAACATTTCAGCTCATATGACTGGCCCTCTTACACAATATGGCCTGTGAGTTCAGCGTGCATTGGCTGTCCTGTTTGAACACATCCCATTCCGATACTATAAAGGCTTTCATCCAGAAGTCATGGGAAATGGTTTAATGGCTAACTCATGGCTGGCACCAGTCTAATGAGAAGCTCGTGAATGTTTCAGAGTAAACTTGGGCAGTGCAGCAAGTGCCTGAAGACATTTTAGTTTTTTCCCACCAGTCATCTCTTATTATATCACAGTGGCCCAAAGATAAAGAACTAGGGCAGTCTTTGAAGATTGGCTCATTTAGAGTACTGGCATCAGGCTACAGCAGTAGTTCTCAAATGTTTTAGTACCGGGACCCACTTTTTAGAATGACAATCTATCTGAGACCCACCAGCAGTGATGTCATGGTCGTTGTGATGCCAGAGCCTGCTGCTTTCCTGAGAATGGGTTATTTCTCAGTCATTTTCCAATATTCAGTCAGAAAGGAAAAAAGCCTATTTACCATCTTGACACAAGCAAAACAACCACACAGCCCTCCTCCTTTCCAACATCCCATCTTCTCATATCTTCACTATGTCTGCTCTAGGTGCTTTGCGACCCACTGGTGGATCCCGACCCACAGTTTGGGAACCACTGCCCTACAGAACACTGATCATTTCAGGTTTATTGATCTGGTACATCAGAAAACACAGACAAGCACTTGCTGAAGTCTGCCCTTAAATTCCAAATCCATCCTTGTGGATTGGTTGTTATATAAACACATTCTGTAACTACAAACCATCTGGGTTGCTTGGAGTATCAACATTCACTCTGGCCGACAACTGCTTCACTTTAGATGCTGCATATCAGTTTCAAAACACTTGTAGGTAGTTTGGGAGGGGGGCCCGGACGTCCTCCAACAGGGCTACCTGAGTTGTGGCCCTCGAAATACATACACCTGCCAAGAATCATTAAACTCTTGGTGTTACTTGTCGTGTTCCATTATGGAGGGTGGGTGGAGATTGGAGCAGCTTTGCTTTCTGGACCTGAAATTAGTGATTCGGATATGAATAGAGGAAGCTAGTGTGGCTGTGCAGCAGCAGGTGCTTGTGCATTTGACACTGGTAGTTCCACTGCATTCAGTGGTGCTTACTCTCAAGTAGGTACAGGTTTAAAACTCTTGCATTAAGTCTATAACAGAGGGCTTTATACATCAGCTTTCAACCACATGGAAGGGAGCTTCCAATATATTTTTCTAATAATTCTCTCTCTCTCTCGCTCTCTCTCTCTCTCTCTCTCACACTCACACACTCACACACACTACAGTTGCCAACTCTGGCTGAAGCCATTCCTGAGCCATTCCTTTTCCCTTCCCTTCAGCATGCTGGAGGCCCTATGAAAACCTCCAGGGCTGTTTCAGTACTCACTAGGCCAATGATGATGAACCTATGACACGCGTGTCAAAGGTGACACACCACAACGTTTGGGGTGACACACCAGAGTTCACCAACACCTAATAAAAATTGAGTTTATTTTACTTATTTTTCATTTTTTGCAATTATTTGATGTTTCTTTATAGAATACATAGCACCACACATGAGTGGACTGTATTTTTTGTTCACATAAATGTATATAAAGAACTGTTTTTCTTTTGTTTGTGAGGGGGATTGACATGCCAGCAAAGTCAAGTTAAGCATTTTCCAAAATGTTGGCACACTGGGTTCAAAAGGTTTGCCATCACTGCACTAAGCAAATGATGCTGATTCTGGGAGACTCCAGGACTATTCTGAAGGGTTGACAAGCCTATCCCCACCACAGCTTGTTGAGTTTTTTTTAGAGAACCACCAAATTTGTTTTATTTCAATACATTAAAAAAAAACACAATCCAAAAAGACAACAGCAAATAAACAAAGTGCACAGTGGAAATTGGTTATAAACCTCCAAGTCTCCACGTGCATGCAAGAACACAACCACGCAACACATCCCGTGAATGGAAGTGTCCTGTGTGAAGAGATTTCCATGGGGGAAAAGTTGAAGCCTTAGGAGACAAGGGTTGCAAGGATTAAAAGGGGGGAAGGGGAAAGAAGAGTGCAGAAGAGACCCACGGCCTTCCCTTGGAGGAAAAAAAGAAGAAAAATGAAGAGAACAGTATAATGAAAATAAGAAGAAAAATGTAACAAAAATGCACAATCCAATTTTCAGTTTCAATCCTGTTAATAATAAATCAAAGAAATCTCGGCTACACAATTGCAAAAGGCAGCCCTTTTAGGGCCTGCCCACATACTGAGAAAATACCTCTGAACATCCCAGGTCCTTGGGAAGGACCTGATGCTCAGTGGAAGCTGGTCAATACATCTGCAGTGACTGTGCAAAAGTATTAATTATTATTATTATTATTATTATCCATTAGCTGCCACATTTTTGAAACTGCACTCTTCAGGGACTCTTTCACCACAACTGCAGTGTCACCCAGGCCTCCCCTTACTATTATTAATATAATATATATTATATATAATATATTATTAATAATTATATTATATTATATTATATTAATAATAATAATAATAATAATAATAATAATAATAATAATAATAATA
>JAJKFI010000083.1:2589018-2610340 GCA_029204185.1 Lerista edwardsae
TAATAATAATAATAATAATAATAATAATAATAATAATAATAATAATAAGGGTTGCCAGGGTTCACACGACTCTTCAATGCAAGCAGACTGCAGCAACTAAGGGTGGGAGGGGGGAGCCCTTTGCACATGGTCAGGGGCACTCAGCCAACCATTCCATACTTCCCCGAAATTGCGCCCCCTGTTGCTGCGAGCAGGCTTGGCAAGCCCCTCCCGCCCAATCCTGGGGAGAAGGGGGAGGACCTCACTGCATGTGGGTCGGCGCGCCCCCTTAACAAAGCTCCCCTCAGCGCCTTCCCTCCCCCCTCCGCGCGCCCCCCTTTCAGGGGAACGGGTGCTGCTCTGGCGCCCCCCACAGGCGGCGAGCGCGCGCTCCCAGAGCGGGCCTCTTACCTCTTCTCCAGACGCGCCTCATCCAGCAACCCAAGCCAACCTGCCCGACGCCAACGCGCAGGCGCGCTTCGGAGGATTTCGTCTCTCTCCCCCCCCCCGCCGCTAAGCGCACGCGCGTTCTTTTCCTCTCGAGCGCGCGCGCCAAAAAAAAAAAAAGGTCCTCGAGACAGCTGGTACGTGCTACGCAAGGCACCGGTCTCGTGCCGCCGTAGAGTCTTTAGACCAAGAAGGTTAAATGACTGGAGTCGCCATCCCCGTCGAATTAATAGGAACCAAATGAAGCCAGGGGGCGGGCTTAGCAGCCATGCTGGTTGACTCAAAACAATCCGTATTCCAAGCATTTCAGATTGGTTTGCTCGTAATGTTTAGGACTGAATAGTTTACTCCTGAAATAAAAACTTACGAAAATAAAAACGTGTGATCGTGTAGAAACATTATTGGTAACCTTATTATGCGTTAATATGCAATTCCAAGGTTTAATTCCGCATAATTATATTACTGAACACACCGGACGAAATGCTACTTGCTGTCTATTTAAACTCGGATTGCACTGTTTTGACAGACTTATTTTTTGAAATCTACACAAGCAGGAATAAAGTGTGAACGGGAAGGAAAGAAAAAAAGGGGAGGGTGGGCAAAAATTAGATAAATATGTAGGAAAATTACATTAAAATCTCTCAATGTATAACACAAGTAGTTGTCAATATGAGAGTAATTCTTTTTTACTTCTAGGCTATTAAGAGTATTTTTTTAAACTTCTACACTCACCCCCCCCCAATAAAACAAATTCTGTTAATGTTCAGAATTTCAAAAATATTACATATTTTTATTTTATTTCTTCATATCTACTTCAGTTTGTGCAGGGCTGCATACTTTATGAAGTAATATTTTTTTATTTTATTTTATTTCTTCATATCTACTTCAGTTTGTGCAGGGCTGCATACTTTATGAAGTAATATTTTTCTGTAGCAACGAATCACAATGATTTTAAGTACCTGTGCAAAGTAATCCCATTTTTCTGACAGCGATTCGCACACCCGTATGCAGAACACGCAGGCATGCTTAAAGACGTTGAAATTAACTTTTACACGCGTGCAGGGAGATTTTTATTCGTGAATCCGCGGCGACCCTCCTTCTTCACGGCATGGTCTGAGTCAGCCATATTGTGTGACCCGGAAGCGTCAAGTCAGTGACGTCATGGCTTCTGCTTTAGACGCATGCGCAGTGAGAGCTTATTCACTTCAATGTGCCTCAGGCATGGAGGTAGAATAACCTAACCTTCTTGGCCTCGGGCGGGCGCGAGACTTCCACCTGGTTGTTGTATTTTTTTTGCTTCTGCGTATTGAAGCGGCGCGCGCGCCCTGTTCGCCCCTCGCGACGAGTCGCGCTCGCTCGCTCTAAGGGGCGTGGCTAACGTTCCTCCCCCCCCATAAAATGTCCCCCATCCCATATACGTATATCCTTCTCTAGGATATGTGGATCTGGCAGCCATCCCAAAAATGTTAGGGCATGAGGAGCTCTTTTTTTTTTTTTTTTAAACATTCATGGTTTTATGTTTTCACATGGCAAAAAATGTAAAGACATCTCACCTGCTGTCAGTCAGTGAATGGTATAAGCTCCATTTTACGCATAAAAAAGCATAGAAATCAACTTCACGAACATGGCGTTGTATGCCCTAACATGAAATTAAAAAAAAATGCGCTATGCATGTTTGCTATATGTATTCTTTTTTTTTTTTTTGCTAAATTTTTGCACATTTTTGCTAAACGTGCTATAAGTTCTTCAAATAAAATAAATAATAAATAAATAGACACGCCACTGTTGTTGCTGGAATAGGGCACAAAATGGTTCTCATCGCGGGGAAAGAATGTAAAAAGACAAACAACCAAACGAGAGAGTATGAGGATCATCTTTATTGCACCTGTACAGACTCAAGATGGCTGCACTTTGGTTTGATGGCAGCACTGTTGTGTTGCCATTTTTGTCTGCCAGGTGTTGCCGCCAAACTCCCGCTTTTATGGTATTCAGGCCTGGCCAATCCATGTGGCCAACTGAAGCAGTTGCCTCAGGTAGCTGATTGGCAGGGGGTTCTGGCCTCCCCCCCCCCCCCGGACAGACTGAGCACATCACCCTGTTAGGGCAGGGCAGCATATGTCACACTCTCAAGTGCCACGAGGTCTTGGGGCTGGATGTAACTGGATTTTTTTGCCTACCCCAGACTGGCGAGGGAGGGACACTGTGTTCAATAGGTTTCATGAACTTAAAAAGTGTTTAATAAAGTTAAACCACATTCTCAGTTTGGTATCTTCCTTGGGGGTGGTGCAACGGTAATAGGCCACCTATGAATGCCAGATGCAGGGAAGTGGCAGCGAGATACAAGTATGTGGTTGCCTTGTATGCTCCCTGAGGCATCTGGTGGGCCACTGTGAGATGCAGGAAGTTGGACTAGATGGGCCCTTGGCCTGATCCAGCGGGGCTCTTCTTATGTTCTTATGCTATTCAGTTATAAAAAAAATTAATACCTCAACATAAAGAGCCCTCTTCCATCAGAGAGCCCACCCAATCAACTCATCTGCAAACAGCGGCAGTGGTAGCACCTAGTGCACCCTCAGAGTTTGGGCAGGGTGCACAATGGGTGCTGCTGCATCAGTGGTGTCATCCAAATGATTTAGGAACAGGTACTCACTTTTGATTGGCACTTGTCGGGGTCCGATCACTGGAAGTGACATCATAAGCCGGAAGTGATGTCGTGGCAGGAAGTGAGGTCATAGCCGGAAGTGATGTCATGATTGTTGCCATGGATGTGATCATGTTTGTAATAACTTCAGCTTGTGCTTATTGTTGATTTAACTTCTATTGCTTTGCTTTCTAGAGATGTGTATAGACATATTTTGCTTCAACTGTTCCCTGGTTAAATAGCAGGCTAGACTGTACTAGATTGTGAGCCCTTTTGGGACAGGGAGCCATTTAACGTTAATGTTAAATGCAAGGAGCTGGCAAGGAGCAGGAGGGAGAACGGGCGCCAACCAGCCAACAGGGCCAGCTTCGAGTGGGCGGGGCCAGCTCAACTTCTAGGAACCGGTACTCACGTAGTTGTGAGTAGTGGGTGCATGACATCACTGTGCTGCATGTACTTGGCATCAGAATCCCCAGCACCTTGGAGTTGTCCACTGGGTGCAAAGGCAGCTTTTCTCCCAGGCCAAACAGCAGTCATGCATACCCGGTCAGGATTGTATCCAGTGTAGTCATGCACCCGGTTCTCACCGGTTCCGAGAACGGGTTTCTAAATGAGCTGGCCCCGCCCACGGCAGCTGGCCCGCCAGTGCTGTCATGCAGCTGGAATGGCATTCTGGTTGTTACAATTAGTGGACTCCGCCCACTTAACTCATTGCTGGCTCCTTGTTTTTTTTGCTTCGGGTTTTTTTTTGCTCCGTTTTTTTTGCTTTGCACTTCGTATTGGTGTGTGTTTTTTTTGCTTTGCACTTCGTGGGTTTTGTGTGTGTGGCTCCGTTTGTTAATTGGACCAGAAAACAGGGCCATTTCCCGCCCATTTGAATTTGAATTTCAATTGCAAGCAGAGGCAAATCTAAGGGAGGGCAAAGCTCTTAAGTTTTGAAAGAAGCCTTACCTTACAGTGGAATTACTCCTCTCCTGCACCATTTTAGCCAATCCTCACAGGGAAAAGCAACATCTTGGCGTTGCTTACTGGCTACAGCAGCAAGGGAGAGGAGCAGCGGTGACATGGAGGGGAAAGGCACCAGAACGTGCATTCCAGAACCTAACCTTAGGGCTGGCTCCGCCCACTCATCACTGGCTTTGTTTTTTGTTGTTGTTTGCTCCGTCCCCCAGCCTCTCTGTTAAGTGCTCCTAGAAATGCAGACCTCCCTCTCCCCCTTGCAGGATTGCCCCCCAGCCTCTCCTTTAAGTGCTCCTAGAAATGCAGACCTCCCTCCCTCCTTGCAGGATCACCCCCAGCCTCGCCTTTAAGTGCTCCTAGAAATGCCTTTCCTTTCAGACTTCCCTTGCAGGATCGTTGTGCATGAAGAGATTTTGTGTGAGCACAGAGCTTAGCATTGCTGCACTTCCTTGTAGCCTGCAATTCACTATATCGATCTTTGTGGAAGTTGATTTTCCCTGTGTTTGGAACTGTGGTGAGTTCTCTAGAAAAGTGTAAAGGGAAGATGTACACGTAGTTGTTGTTCTTTGTGGGTGTCATGAAATTGTGGTCTTATGTGAACCTGGTTAGTTGGGAGAGAACTACTCAAGTGTAAATGGCTCAGGTGGGGGTGATTAGTTCATTGATATAAAGTTAAAAGCCTCAGGGAACAGACCCCTTTGGCTGCTCTCAGGGAAGGTTAGCCTCACTATGTGCTGTGGAAGCTGGTTGTAGTCAGTCAGTAAGGTAAGAATCCTATAGGATTTTTTGTTGTTGTTTTTGTCCTTTGAGTTCTTCTCAGTTAAGTTATAAACAAAGGGGTTGATTATTGTCATTTTAATATTCAGGTTTTATGGTACAGAGCCTCTGTAGTTTATTTATAACTCTTAATATATGTCAATAAAATTGGGTTTTTTACTTCTGTTATTTGGCTTTCTTTTAAGAGGGATTTTTGCCCAGGAGCTCCCTTTGTTGTGCTGAGCCTGGGCTGGTGGCAGCGGCAGCTACACCTGAGGAGGGGAGTTACACCCCCCCCCTCAATAGGTTAACTAGATTTCCTCCCACAAGGTTTGTTGCTTTTTTTGCTGGAATCTTAAATGATGTGGGTACTACTTTAAAGCAACATTATTTGACATAGTGAAGTACGAGATTTCTCCTGTCTCTCTTGAGAAGCAAGAAATTTCTTGTGAATATGAGACATAGTCTGTGACCATTCATAGGTCTACTAAAATGACATGCCGCATCCTGTTGGTCTGGATGGCATAAAATGAAGCTTGAACTGGGGATACTGTGGACTAGTAACTTGCAAAGTGGATCACTATATGATGTAAATCCAAGTAGGAATCATAGTTCAATATGATGGTTTCTGTGAATTAAGCTGTTGTTAAAGGCTGGTTTTCCCTCCTGCCAACTCTAAAGTTTGCACAGCGTTGATTACCCAGCGCAGTTATTTACAGGTGATAATTATTATTAATTGGGCATGATCCAGTGTAATTTAAGTGCTTTTACATTGCATTGATTTTGAGTAGTCAAACATGTGCTTAACTCTCCCTCCAGTTGAAATCCCTAAGACATAAAGACTGATCTAAACTGTTTACTTAGAAGTCAGCCCCATTATTTTCAGTTGGATCTTCCAAAAAGACAGGCTTATACTTGCAGACTTATGCATATATTGCTGAATGGCTTACTCTTTAGAAAGTGTGTTTAGAATTTCAGCCTTGAGAACTATTGGCTGAATTCTGCCCATAATTGTAAAGATTATCCTATTTTCCTGTGTCATTGCATTCCTCCTACCTCCAAATCACTGACAGTATGATGGGTTTAGAAGACCTTGTGTACATTCTGAGAACTCTTTAGAGTATGGTCAGGCACACACAGCCCAAAAGAATTAGATTGGGAAGAGCTGACGTCCCCCTTCTCAGGCCTTCTTAACATGCTCTGAGAGTGATCTGGAATAGTTTGGGAATTGTTGGGTCTGCTTGATGACATCACTTCCTGCCATGACATCATTTCCGGTGGGCGGACCCCAACAAGTGCCAATCAAAAGTGAGTTCCTGTTCCTAAATCATTTGAATGACACCACTGCTTATGATGTCACTTCCGGTGGGCGGACCCCAACAAATGCCAATCAAAAGTGAGAACCTGTTTCTAAATCATTTGAATGACACCACTGATTGTATCCCTTTCCCTCTGCTTCTCTGGACCAATCTAACCAATCTGGGCCAATTTTTCAAACTAGAGCTACAATCTTGTACACACTTATGGGAGTAAGCTCCAATGACTATCCTGGAACTTACGTCTGAGTAGACATGCATAGCCTTGGGCTACGGAACTAAAAAACGGAAGTGACTACTTTGAGTTGCTAATCACAAAGTTTGAGTAGTTATCACAAAATGTGAACAATTAAGGGCGCAATCCTAACGTGGAGTTAGGCCGGCACAGTTAGGTCAGCTAAGTTTGGCTGGTACAACTTTGTAAAGCGCGTTTGGACCCATCTCAGAGTCAAAGAGATGGGCGTCATCCTCTCTGAGTTGTGGTCCAAACGGTGTCCCTTGTGCCAGCCAAACGTTGCTGGCTTAACTGTGCCGGCCTAACTCCAAGTTAGGATTGCACTCTAAAATAAGAACTTCAAATATTTTTAAAAAATTGCTATCTGAAACGTACGTACCCAATAACTTTGTATTTAAGCTTTGCTGTATCTTGCCTTCCAATGACATTTGAAATGGCATCTCTATGGCAAGGCAAGATGTGCTCACATTGTGAGTCTTGCAATTTTGCGGGACTGCCAATTTTCTTGTTTGTTGTTTTATGAGCCGAGCAGCCTGCTAACCCCTGATGATAAAAATCATATATTTTCTCTGTTTGGCAGTGGCCTTCTATTTACAATTGGATTAGAAATGATTGCATTACAGATTAGAAACCGCAGATCCCTGAGTGGTCAATAAAGCCCTATTATTAGTACTCTGAGACTTTATACAAGGTAGACAGCCTTATAAAGGATTGCTGTATTACATTTTGGGGGCAAAGAAAAACAGCTTCCTCTCTGCCTGTCTTCCTTTTCCCATCCAGGGAGCTGGGAGAAGCTGAGGCTGGATATTGAGTCAGAATTACTCTGCAAGAAAAAGATGGGCACATGACCACCGAAGCTTGTCCTCGGACAAACGCCGGCTCTACAAGCTTAGAAACGGACATGAGCACTGCCCGCTACAGTCGGTCACGACTAGACCATTCGGTCGTGGGGAAACCTTTTTCTTTTTATCTTTTGTCCCAGTATCCATGGTCTCTGTGGATAACTGAAACAGTGGATACCGAATCAGTGGATACCAGGGAATGCCTGTAGTTTGCACCATCACTTCCAATAAATTATCTCTAAAATAAGTCCCATTTATTGGTTTTGATGACGTTAACTTCAAATAAGGATTGCAGTGTTTGGGTCAAACTAGTTATCCCTAACACATAGCATCATCCGGTTTTATTTGGGAGCCTTAGGACTTTGTTACTACTGCAGTTTCAAATCCAGTTCCAGTGACTTTCAAAAGAAAGGTCCCAGTTAAAATAGTATGGGGGTAGGGAGAGAGGCACAATTGGGGTTTAAACTGCACTGGGGGCAAAGTTCTAACCCCCCCTACCTACCTACTGTGGTTTTTGCCCCTTTTCAGTCTGCTGCTGTGCTATTTACAACACACATGGGTGTGTGTGTGTGTGCGTGTGGGTGTGTGTAACATCTAGTCTAACCGTGATTTTCCAGTTAATGATTCAACAGTACCCCAAGGTGAGAACCAAAATAAGAAGACTGCAGGATATTGGGATGTTAGTGAGTCACAGCAGAAGTCACCTTGGGGAGGTGAGAGGACATGTGCTGCTGGTATTTTGCCCCCACGCTGTTTTTAACAAGATGCTCTCCAATGACTCAAGACAACCGCCCACTCTTGTACAGTGAGCCAAAAGATGACATCTCTGATGCACTGCATGTAATGGGACTAGCCGGGTTTCCAGCAAAACAGAGCTGGAGAAGGGAGACCCCTTGTGGCGTGAAGAAGGAACTGCTTCTGAAAACAGTGGCAGTTTTTCGCGGCATCTTAAAAGTCAGGCCAATTTATCTCAGCACAAGCTTTTGTGGACCATAACAGTCCACCCCATGATGAGGTCCTCATCAGATGCCAGTACTCAATAGCCTGGGCTGAGATAAATTGGTCAGAGCACAATCCTAACCTGGAGTTATGCCGGCACAGTTAGGCCAACGAAGTTTGGCCGGCGCAAGGGCCACTGAAAAACACGTTTGGCACTTGTTCTGCCCAAACTTTGCTGGCCCAACTGTGCTGGCATAACTCCAGATTAGGACTGCACTCTCAGGAAAGTTTAGCCGGCACAGGGCCACCATCAAGAGCTCTCTGACTCCGAGAGCGGTCCAGACATACTTTATGGCCTAACTGTGCCAGCCTAACTCCAGGTTAGGATTGCACTCCAAATGCTCTGGCTGTTACAAATTAAGGGCGCAATTCTAACCAGCTTTCCTGTACTTTTTCTCTACTGTGCCTAATTTTATAAAGCAGCTCCAACTAGCTTGGGCAGTCTTGATAAAGGTGCTGTAGCTGTTGTTAGCAGTGGGGCTGTCTGGGCTGTGTTTGGGCTCCTTTCTTTTTCTTTGGCTGTGTTGCTGTGAGATTTGCGTCGGAACGTCCTGCGGTTCTAAACAAATCAAAGGGCAAAAAGACCATCTATGACAGTTTGAAGCAGCATCTGCGATCAGTGCTGGTAAATGCGTGACGTCAACAAGAATGCTGTGACTCTTGCTCCTCCCAGGTGCTCACACCTGTGCGCTTGAGTGAATTGCGACACTGTGCCTGATCTCCCTCCTCCTCTGCACACTCTTGTTTTCATTAAAGGTGCATTCTCAGGTTCAAAACGGTTCTTGCTTTTCAGCTGAATAAACATTTTCCATCGCACATAAAATTCACCTTGGTGCTAATAAGCCCTCACCCCCTCCCAGCTGCCACCTCTGGGCAGTTGGCGGGATCCAAAACCACCCCTGGAAAAAAACAAACACCGGTTGCCTTATTACCTGTCTTATGGTCGGCCTGGGATTGCAATTTATGGCGTATGTTTGGGAAAGTGCAATAGCAAAAAAACACACACAAAAACACATTTATAGCCCACTTAAAATCCTGCAGGGCGCTGTGCAGAGAGGAAGGGAACAGGCTTCAGAAAGGAAAGCTGTTCTTACTAGAGATTGCAGATGCTTGAAGCTCCGTGTTGGTTCCAAGCAATGCAAGCCCAGAAAACGTTCTGAAGCGGGAGTGGGCAGGTGCTTTACATACAGGTGAGGTTCCAGAGGCCTGTAGGGCAGCTGGACTGTAGGTCAAAACATCCTGCTGTTCCAGCCCAGTGCTGTGGCAGGCAATGTCACCTGGCAGTATTTCTCAAGTATTTCGTGCTAGGCCAGTGTTATTCAAACTGTGGCTGCCTCCTCTCTGGCTACGCTACTGATGCTAGATTTTTTTCCCCCAGCCCTACCTGACCATGCCAAAGCTTGAATCCCAGACTGCAAAGTAGGTGCTCTGCCACTGTGCTCTCCCAATGAAGAGAGGGTGCTTTCCAGAGGCCCCCCCCCCCCGCCAAAAGTAAAAGCACCCTGTGGTCCAACGCTTCATCAAAGCAGAGCATGACACCTCATCCAAGTCCCACACTGTGCAAGTCATAGGGAACAAATTCACTTTCCCATATCGCCCGCTAAGAATTCCTTCCTAAAAACGTGGGTTGTCCGGAAGTGAATATTTAGAAAGTGAAATTTGAGGGCATTTAAGGACGAACATTTTTTTTCTTTTTAAGAAATAACGGCACTTACTGTGTATTGTAGGTAGATAAATGTTGTGTATGCCTGATACAGAAATGATAAATGATAAGAGGTAGTTAATCTGTGGAACTCTTTGCCACAGGAGGTGATGATGGCATCTGATCTTGATACCTTTAAGAGGGGATTGGACGGATTTCTGGAGGAAAGGTCCATCGTGGGCTATAGGCAATGATGGATTGTGCAACCTCCTTACAAAGGTGGTGGACTACTGGTACTGGGTGCAAGGGAGTGGCAACAGGATGCAAGCATCTTGTTGTCTCATGCCTCCCTGGGGCACCTGGTGGGCCGCTGTGAGATACAGGAAGCTGGACTAGATGGGCCTTTGGCCTGATCCAGCAGGGCTCTTCTTATGTTCTTATGTTCAATCGAAGAAAAATCAGGTTAAGAAGATGTAGAATGATATCCCCTGCTAAGTGGGCAAGAGGCACTTTTTCCAGTGGTGCTCCTCTTATATTTAGCAGGGGGAGAGTAATTGTCCCTCTTCACCCCAGCACAGTGTCTTTCTCGTGGCTGTTGCTGGTAGTGTTCTTCATTCTTTTAGATTGTGAGCCCTTTTGGGACAGGGAGCCATTTAACTTTAATGTTATTATTTGCCTGTAAACCGCTTTGTGAACTTTATGTTGAAAAGCGGTATATAAATACCAGTGATTGATTGATTGATTGATTGATTGATATGGTATGCAAATATGGTGGACAGCCATATTTATATTGTTTATATTGTTTATTTGTTTGTGTGTATTATAATAAAAAAAACTTGGGTTGTCTCAGGACTTGAAAAAACCCTAGTCAATGAATCAAAGGGGTTTTTCTTGATGACATGTGCTTAGATTTGCAGGTGACCAAGGGAAAAAATAAGAGCACATTTTCTCTGTGCATGCAGGCATCACAGCAGGTGTCCGAAGACCACCTGACGTCTTCTGGCTGATCCAATTTATGGTTACTGCCTTGCCTTTGGGACTTGACCCCACGCCTGTTGTGAATTATGGTGTCTGCCTTGAACTCCCTTTGATTGCAGTCTCTGGGGACCGATCCTGGCCTAACGGGCTGCCGAGTCAGACGCATCGCCCCACATCGGAGATTCCAAAGGTGCTGAGAGGGCTGGGGCTGGGGCTGTCACATGAGTGATCGACCTCCAAAATCTCCGCTTTTCAGGCAAATTAGGGCCCAATCCTACCCAATTTTCCAGCCCTGATGTAGCTGTCCCAATGGGGCGAGTGCTGCATTCTATGGTGGAGGGGGAGTCAGGGAGGCCTCCTCAAGGGAAGGGGATGCTTGTTGGGGCTGCGTTGCACCTGCTTTGGCACCAGAACCGTGGATCGTTTCGGCCCCTTGGAGAAGTTGGAATCTGATGTTTTGGAGTGGAAGGGAGAGTTGGCAAGCCACCCAAGATGGGGATAGGCGGCCAAGTGATACCCTCCCAGCATCTCTGAGATCTGGCAAGCCCACCTGTGCCTGCTGCCTCCGGCCTCCCACGCTGGACCGCTTGCAGTTCTGGCAGAACATCCCTTTGACACACCCAAGTCCAGTGATGTCATGCAGGGGGTACGCGGGGGTACGCGAGTACCGGTTTCTAGGATTACAGCTGGCCCCGCCCATTCGCCCGCCCACTCGTCGACTCCGCCCTCTGCAACGTTTGAATTTCCTGCATGTTTGAGTTGCCTGCATGTTCTCAGAGCCAGGCAGGCAGGCAGGCAGCGAGCGGAGCCTTTCCTTTCCTTGCCACTGAAAAATGAGTTGCTCTGGGGTTTTAACATGAGGCCAGGCCTCCTCACCATGTTCTGGGGGTGCTGTGGAATACTGTTGCAACTGTTGGGTCAGTTTAAAATCATCTGAGGCCTCAAAAAGGGCTTTTTTCATGTCACTTCCTGCCACGAACTCACTTCCGGCTTATGACGTCACTTCCGGTGGGCAGGTCCCGACACGTGCCAATCAAAAGTGAGTACGTGTTCTTAAATCGTTTAGATGACACCACTGCCCAAGTCCTTTTACTTCCGAACTCAGTGGAGTTTGAGCCCCGACCGTCAGGCTGGCAGCCCCGCCATTCTGCAGTGGCCCAGACCCTTTCAGGGGTTGGGTTGGGTTTCCAAATCCCGGGAGGGAATTCCTCCTCGGAGCAAGCTGTTCAATATGCATGCCGAAAGAGCCTCGGTTTCGGAGAGGTTGCTGTACGTACACCTGATCAAAACCAAAACACAGGATTGACTTTCCTCTTGGTTTGTTCAGCTCTTGGCAGGCGTCCCCTTCGGCTGGCAGAGCGGGTGAAATCCATTCTCCCTGGGGTCATTAAACAAGCCATTTCCCCCTTGAAAGGAAAGGAGGGGCACGAGCCAAGCCTGCAGCCCCATCAGTCCTGCCGCGGCCTCCTCGTTTGCTCCTTCTTTTCTCCACCTTGCCACCCCCCCCCCCCAAGGCTTTTCTGGGACATTAGGCAGATGGAGTGGAGGTCTGGATTAGTATGAAAGCAAGCACACATCTGGACGTCCCTTCAGTTAATTGGGCAATTATTCATACCACACTTGCTGGAAGTAGTTGTGTTGAAGACCAGCCAAAACCAACAGCGGTGTGGTTGGTGCTCCACCCCCTCTCCGATTGTATAGAGGGGAGTTGGGGGGGGGGCGCGAGGAGGAGCCTGGGTGCTGCTGGAGAAAATGAATTTTTCATTCTGCAGGAAACACCAGCCTTTCGGAATCTCTTTTCATTCCAGATGTTAACGAAGAGCTTAAGCAACAATTACCAAAAAAAAAAAAAAAAAAAAAAAAGCATACATCAGACGAACGTTTCTTGAAAAGCCCAAATGAATGGAAACAAAACACATTTTTCAATCAAAAATGTCCCTTTTCTTTCAAGCAAGTGCCATTCCTCATTACAAGATTATGTAACATTTTGACATTCTCTTACCCAAAAGCGCGTATTTCTGTATAAAAATCTTTGACATGCTGTGATTAGCAGAAGGAGGCACGCCTTGCCTGCAATTCCACGGTGATTCCAGCTCAGACAATAAGTGGCAAGGAGAATTTAACACACACCTGACACTAATGTGTGATAACATGAGCCATAGAATGTCGCAAGGGATCTTGGAGGTCATCTCGTCTAACCCCCCTGTTCAGGTAATATAAGTACGGCATCCTTGACAAATGGTCACCCAGTTGTATCTCTAGTAAGGGAGAATCCATGACTGTACAACCGGAATGTGCAGTCACTATAGAAGCAGGTGCTGAGCTCTGGCCTGGAGGCTTTCTGAAGCCTAAAAAGGTCGCACACACCTGTCCACAGCTTCTGGGGGCTTCCCTTGTGCCAGCTAAACTTTGTGGTCCTAACTGCGCCAACCTAACCCCAGCTTAAATTGCGTCCTAAGTCTAAAGGTAAAGGTTTCCCCACGACCGAATGGTCTAGTCGTGACCGACTGTAGGGGGCAGTGCTCATCTCCGTTTCAGAGCCTGTAGAACTGGCGTTTGTCTGAGAACAAGCTTCCATGGTCATGTGGCCAGCATGACTATACGCCGTAGCGCACGGAACGCCGTTACCTTCCCCCCGAAGTGGTCCCTATTTATCTACTTGCATTTAGGTGCTTTCAAACTGCTAGGTTGGCAGGAACTGGGACAAGCAACGGGAGCTCACTCTGTTGCGCAGTCTTGAACTCCCAACCTTCCGGTCGGAAAGCAGAGGTTTAACCCGCTGTGCCACCACGTCCCAACATCCTAAGTCTACTTCCCTGTATTTTCAACCCATTGATTGTAGTCCTCCCTTCAGCAGCCGCAAACAGCAAGTCCCCTCGTTCCTCATAGGACTTGGTTTCCAGGCCCTTCCCCATTCCACCGTTCCTGTTGCCATCCTCTGAGGGCACAATCCTAATCTTGAGTTAGGCCAGCAAAGTTTTGCCACCACAAGGGACACCGTAAAGTATGTTTGGACCACTCTCAGAGTCAGAGAGGCCAACATACAGACGTGCGCCATCCTCCCCGACTCCAAGAGTGGTCCAAACAAGCTTTACGGTGGCCCTTGTGCCGGCCAAACTTTGCTGGCCTAACTGTGCCGGCCTCACTCCAGGTTAGGATTGCGCTCTGAATCGGCTCCAGTTTATCCACGTCATTCTTAAAACATGTTGCCCAAACTGGACATACCTTCTGAGCCAGACCTAGTGTAAATGTTAAGCTTATCTCACAGGCTGGCTGGCTTTCTTTGTATATTTTAGGATCCACGGGGTTTGTTTTTAGATTTGTTTTAGATTTTTAATTATTTTAACATTGTTCTTACTTATTGTTTTTAATTGTCAAATATTGTGATTTTATTGTATTTTAATGTTGTAAGCCGCCTTGGGTGCCCATGGGGCAGAAAGGTGGGGTATAAATTCAACAACAACAACAACAACAACAACGTGTTTATTCATCTATGTTGCATGATCATGTGCAAGCTTAACCACATGCTGCTTCCTTGCCATTTCAGCTCAGGAATCCATTTCGACTTGTCAGGGATCCATTTGCCTGATTTACGTACAACCTAACTCTGGTTTCATTTAGTTTTGGTGTCATTTGTACCACATGGTTTGGAGGATTCCCCACATTCCCCACCCCATCTGGCAGAAGGAGATGAGGTCTGTATGACAGAAATGCTGTGTACAAATGCATGATCGAACCAATCTACACTGTGTGCAGCCCCCAAATGTGTGTGAGATTGATCTTAACCACCTGCCCTCCTCAGAAACAAAGTGAAAACCCTAATTAGGGTCATTTTGGGCAAATTTGCAACGTATTGCGGCCAAGCCAATCAAAGGATGTTCATCCATTTGGTTGCCAATTGGAATCTCTTCAGAGGACGTCGGACCTTCTGTGGTGTGGTCTACCAAAGAAATTTACCTCAGAAATTCTAACCAGCAATGTACCAAAGTCATTTGGCACTTGGGACCCATACATTTTTGGCAAAAAAAACCCCCCCCCCATGGCAACATTATTTTTGGAAATAGACATGACATGAAATGAAGGATAATAATTACGGCTAGAGAAGAAGTGTAGTCGGTGAACATTTTCTTTTATTGAACTCTCTCTCTCTCTCTCTCTCTCTCTCTCTGTGTGTGTGTGTGTGTGTGTGTGTGTGTGTGTGTGTGTGTGTGTGTGTGTGTGTGTGTGTGTGTGTGTCCCCTGGGCCACCCCCTTTGTACGCCATAGCTTTTTATGTTCTTATACCAGTGGTTCCCAAACCTTTTAGCACCGGGACCCACTTTTTAAAACAATGTTTTCCATTGAGACCCATCTAGCTTTACGGGACTAAAAAAATTCCTCTTACCACCCCCTGAAGCTTCTGTCTTTATCCTTTTAAACTATGGTGGGGGAGAACACCTTCTGGAGCATTTGTCAAGCTCCATGTTCATCAGATTTGGACCGTTATGATGGCCCAACGTTCCCTTTCACTTGGCCTTTGATACACGGTCACTTTCTCATCAGTTTTGCTTTCCATAGGGCTCAATGCGTTTTCCTTGTCAGCTACCAGGAGGAGGAGGCTATTTCATGACCCACTGAAAATCGAGTCGTGACCTATTGGTGGGTCCCAACCTACAGTTTGGGAACCACTGTGTTATACTCTGAAAGGAAATGCAATGCTTTCTGTGAAATATCTTCTTACATTTCCAAACATTTTTCTTTCCCATGCAAACTAAAATGGTAGGGTATATCTAGTTGTCTTGTGTGCTCCCTGAGGCATCTGGTGGGCCACTGTGAGATACAGGAAGCTGGGCTAGAGGGGCCTTTGACCTGATTCAGTGGGGCTCTTCTTAAGGCCCAGATTGGGTTGCATGTTATTATAGCACCCTCCCCACAGACAGGATAGCACATTCTTTTATTTACCTCATATTTGCCTCAGAATTTTACCTCAGAAATTTACCTCAGAATGCCAGATACAAGGGAGTGGCAACAGGATCCAGGTCTCTTGTTGCCTTGTCTGCTCCCTGAGACATTTGGTGGGCCACTGTGAGATACAGGAAGCTGGACTAGATGGGCCCTTGGCCTGATCCAGTGGGGCTCTTATGTTCTTATACATGTACATTTCCACATTGTGATCAAAATGAGTTAGCGTGGCCCGTGAGCCAGATAAAAATGGCTTCATGGGCTGCAGTCAGCTCTTGGGCTACCTGTTGGCCACCTGTGCCTTGAGGTATGTAGACTCAGGGGTAAAAACACATAAAAAAACACCGACAGAGGTGCATGGATAGGAGGAAATGATGATGTAAGCAAATGGAACCCAAACTGTGCAAACAGCTTGTCAGGGCATTCTGCAGGCAGAGATGGCTTGGAGATAAGCCTTGGGTGGGTGGTTGCCTTCTTGAAAAGCCTTTGCTCTGGGAATGACATATTGCTCTTGGCAACCTGCTTGCCCAGCTGTGGACAAGATGTTGGAGCGAGGCAACATCTGGAAGCTTTAATTCCCCTTTCCCGCTATCTTCTGCCGACGCTCTTCTTATTTTCCCCAGATGGCTTTCGCTTATCTGAGTGTCATCCATTCATTAACACGAATTTCTCACTGCCCTCCAAAGGAAACGCCTGTCGTTACGCACAATTCCTGCCTCTACACCTGAAAGGTTTTCCATCCCATCGCTCTTAAGTGCTCTCTCTCCCCCCTTCTGAAAATATTTATGGAGATGGAGACGGCCCACTCCAATTCACAGATAGGCAAAGTCAGAAACTCTGGAGAGTTCATTTGGTCTCCAGCTGTGGGGACACTTTTGGCTTCCTCAGCCCGTTCGTAGCTTGCTGTGCTGGCAGCCTGGAGCTTTCACAGAGGCAGAAAAACTTTCCAAGTTTTCAGGACTTGGGATCTAAACCATGTGCAAATGTCCCTTGGGGTTGCGGGCACTGATTCTCCCGCATGTGCTGACTACTGTGCAGGGAGACATTTTTATTGGAGTTCAGGGGCTCATTTTGGGGGAACCGTTGAAGCAATTTTTTTTTTTTTGGCAAATCAATAGTGTGCTTTTGCTTCATTTGCAAGTGCTTGCTCAATGTACTTTTGCAATAATGCTTCCCGTTTGGACAGAACATTCTTGTAGGAGTCATTTTAAGTGGGCGGTGCACTTCATGGGGTGGCATTTGGGGTCCACCTGGTAGGGCATCGGCCTATGCCCATCCGAGAGGCCACTCAACCAGACCAACCCCAGAACCCTAGTTGTGGCAACTCCTACTGCAACTTGCAATAGTCACCTGGAGCTTGATGCTGATTCCTGGAGATGCTTGACTAAGGGCTCAGTCCTAACCTGGAGCTAGGCCGACAGTTAGGCCAGCAAAGATTGGCCCACACAAGAGACATCGTAAAGCACGTTTGGACCACTCTTGGAGTCAGGGAGGATGGCGCACGTCTGTCTGCTGGCTTCTCTGACTCCGAGAGTGGTCCAAATGCGCTTTACAGTGACCCTTGTGCTGGCCAGACTTTGCTTTATTTATCTCATATTTACCTCAGAATTTTACCTCAGAAATTTACCTCAGAATGCCAGATACAAGGGAGTGGCGTTTGGACCACTCTCAGAGTCAGGGGGGATGGCGCACATCTGTCTGCTGGCCTCTCTGACTCCGAGAGTAGTCCAAACATGCTTTACGGTATGCCTGAGCAGTGGCCCGGAGAAGCCACATGCCCCCCCCCCCAGCTTACCAAGCTGAAGAGGTGTGTGGCTTCTCCTGGCTACTGCTCAGGCAAAATTGCTGAGAGAAGCTGCACCCTCAATGTCATGATGTCACGACGTTGTGATGTCATGACATTATGTGCTGTGGGCACAGTTTCACCCAGGTACGCCTCTGCCTCAGAATCAGAGAGGCCAGCACACAGACATGTGCCATCCTCCCCGACTCCGAGAGTGGTCCAAATGCTCTTTATGGTTGCCCTTGTGCTGGCCAAACTTGGCTAGCCTAACTGTGCCGGCCTAACTCCAGGTTAGGATTGTGTGTCCTCAATGTCAATTTATATTTCTTTTTTTAACCAAGTGTGTTTTTCTAATTGTTCGATAGACTTCAGGAGTCTGTAGGACACTTTCTTGGTTTTGCATGAGATTCACTTCTCAGAAAGTGCAGCTTCAGAGCTAGTTGGGAAATGTGAACTTGGATTTGAACCTTCCGGTCTGAGTTGGTTGGGCTAGCCTTTATTTATACAGCACATTTCCCCTCCAGAAGGTAGCTAGCATTCAATAGTTGATCACACAGTATAACTTATTTATAGAAGATTTAGCCGAGAGGGTTAATGCCTCCGTTTGCCCAAAGATAACAGCTGAAGATCCGAAGGTCGTGAGCTCGAGACTACCGGAAGTCTCTGTGAGCGGCAGACCTTGCAAACTGCGGCTGATTAAAAGCTGAGTTCCAGCTGCCTCATGGGAGGAGGAGTGTGCCGAAGTCAGCTGCGTCTCTGGTGGGAGCAGGGAAGCCTCTTATCAGCCAGCAGAAGACAGGCAGGTGGCTAAGAAAGAAGACTAAATCCAGAAAGAAAGATCTGTATGAGTGTTGTTCTTGAAAGATAGAACGTTTCTGTAAATTGTAAAAACCTTTGGGTTTGTGAATAAAAGTCTGCCTATGTAAACTGCCTTGAGTTACAGTCATTAGTCATTAGAGAAATCTAGTGATCTTAAGAAAGGCGGTATATAAATACATTTATTATTATTATTATTTAAAAGAACCATTAAATATTTGGTCATGAATTACTGAGCCGTAAAATAAACTGGGTGTGTCTTGACCCTGTGGGTCAACCTGTTTCTTGGGATAGCAACATGTCACTGTCGTTTCAATATTCAAACATCCTTGTCAGAGGGATGGGCCACATACCCTCGAGTCCCTGAACAGCTATCTGGTTACACATAAGCTCCTATTGGCAGATTACTCTCTACTCCTTCTTCCCCAGCACAGTTCCAAAGTGTTTACGAGTCCCTGGGTGGTTGGCCGGAACTTGGGCCGATAGGGTTGTGGAGAGGTCATGCAATCACATCAACTCTTGTCAAAATGCCACTAGGCAACGAGGTGCACACAATTTGCAAAGCTCCCCACCAGAAATTTAGGGGTCATGCAGGCTGACAACCTCCGTTTCAGGCAAGGGACCCTCTGCCAGAAAGTTCTACAGAGAATTTCAGTTCTCTGTGGATGGTGAGATACAGAGCTGTGGTTGGCTGCTGCTTCCTGATTTCACATAGGCTGCTGAGAGCTATAAGATGGTTCCAGAAGGAGCTGAATGTCCCCAGGGCCGGCTTTCAGCCAATGTGACCAATGTCGTCACATCGGGCCCCGCGCTTCAGGTGTCCCCGCACTAGCAGGGTGAGCATCTTGCCTGTGGCTGCAGCTGGGATCTCGATGGGCTGTAAGTCAGTGGGGCGAGCAGAGCAGCTTTACTCTCCCGCCTGCCTCTGCCTCTGAACAGCCCAAAATGGGCCACCTGGAAGCAGTTGGCGGTGATGCGATGGTATCACCCCGAACTACTTCCACATGCCATGCTTTGCACGTGGCATGAACAGTGCTCTTCTTGATGAGTGGGGGGCCCACAGGAATGCCCCACATTGGGCCCCGTCGCTGCTAGAGCCAGTCCTGGATGTGCCACATGACCACCTAGCTTGCTAGGTAGCCGAGGACTTCAGTCGTTCTCCACTCCCCAGCCCAATACCTCTCAACCAGTGGTACTAAAACTACGTTCTGGGTGGGGGGGGGAGGAAGGTGAGAAGGGGTGGAACAGGGTGGGAGAGGGCATTCTGGTGGGTGAGGCGGCTTGGGGAGGGTGTGTGGATGTGGCCGTTTGGCTGCATCCAAAGCCCCGCCCCCATCCCACGCAGCCAGAGGCAGATCTAAGGGAGGGCAAAGCTCTAAGTTTTGCAAGAAGCCTCACCTTGCAGTGGAAATCACTCTTCTCCTGCACCATTTTAGCCAATCCTCACAGGGAAAAGCAACACCTTGGCATTGCTTACTGGCTACAGCAGCAAGGGAGAGGAGAGATTTACATGACAGGGTAAGGCTTCTTGCAACACTTAGAGCTTTGCCCTCCCTGTAGATCCGCCTCTGCACGCAGCCCTGGTTTTGTCCACTGTGGGATACTCAGACACGCACCTGCAATTTCACAGGTGCAGATCCTAGCAGCCCTATTGGGCTGCCTGTGGCTTATCACAAGGCAAGGGGACATTTATCCCCAGCCTGCCTGTGGATTATGCTCTGAATCTTGCCTGTGTTATGAGCTTAGACAAACGATTCCCTCCTGGCCTCGGTCTTCCCCATCTGTAAAACGGGGGTAATACTCTTTAATTTTCCAGCCTGAACGATGAACAAGAAGATTAAGCCAAGGCACTTTGCAAAGCACTCAGAAAGTGCCATACAACTCCCAAGGCATGACTCTGGAACGATGAAGATCACGGACGTGTTCTTCTGTGTGTACTTTATTCTGGGCTGCATCTTCCCGTCTTGCTTTTATTTTCTTTTTAAAATATTATTTTGGTCTTTATTAAAAAGTAAATTTATAAACATGAAAACAGTAATAAAAAAGATTAGAGGAACCCAGGCGTCTGCCAGCAGGTGGGTGGAGTCTATTTAATTCTGCTCCTTTTGTCCCATGTGGTAAGAAAGGCGTCAGCTTAACTTGGCATAGTCCCTCTCGCCTGTTCGAGATGGACTTTTCCTAATGACCAGCAGAGGGTGCTCTTTCTCTTCCTTATGTCTACAGCACTTTCCCACTCAGGCTTGCTGATCATTGAGTAAGAGTCAGTCTTGAAACTGGAAATGCTTCTGAATTTACTTAGAAAGCAGTTCCTTTTTTTGGGAGGGGCACATTTTGATTAGGACTGTGTCCCTGTTTTTCTTCTTCTCCTTGTTGTGTTGTTTTTAAGCTGGAAATCCCCCCCAATGTTCCCCCCTAACGCAGGGCTTATTTACCTTGTTAGGGAGGCAAATTACACTTTTTGAACCCCACCTTTACAGGCTTCACTTTTCTGAGGATTGTTACATGAACCCCCCCCCCACATACCCCTGCAGCAAGGAAAAGGCTTCTCTGCTTCTGCTTCCTGATCTCTCCAATCCCTGTTCCCTCCTCGCCCAACCCTTACCTCTTTTGAAGGCTCAGCTTTTGGCCTTTGTGCTCTTTTGAGTCATAGAGTTGGAAGGGACCCACAAGGTCATCTAGTCCAACCCCATTGCCTGGAGCAGGAAATCCTCCTAGAGCATCTCCAGGAGGTGCTTGTTGGGCCTCTGCTTGAGTTCCACTCTGCAATCTGTTGTGCTGCTCCTTGACCACCCGGAATCAAATCCAAGACCAAATCTCCCAGCTAGCTCTGGAAGCTGCACACTTTCCGAGAACTGAATCTCACGCAAAACCTCCTGAAGTCTATTGAACTAATAGGCAAACGCACTTGGTTAAAAGAGAAAAATAAGCTGATGTTTAGGGCGCAATCCTAACCTGGAGTGAGGCCGGCACAGTTAAGCCAGCAAAGT
>JAJKFI010000083.1:2610350-2631695 GCA_029204185.1 Lerista edwardsae
GAGACAAATGTCCACCTGGTCCCATGCTTGGCCTCGAACAGTGCCCAGGCCTGAGGACAGAATGGATAGAGGGACGTTCTTTTCCCTTTCCCACAACACCAGTACCAGGGGACATCCACTAAAACTGAGTGTTGGGAGAGTTAGAATGGATAAAAGGAAATACTTTTTTTTTACCCAGCGGGTAATCAATCTGTGGAACTCCTTGCCACAGGAGGGGGATGATGGCGTCTGGCCTAGGTGCCTTTCAAAGGGGATTGGACAGATTTCTGAAGGAAAACTCCATCATGGGCTATAGGCCATAATGGGTTGTGCAACCTCCTAAACATTAGTAGTAGGCAATGTCAGAATGCCAGGTGCAGGGGAGTGGCAACAGGATGCAGGCCTCTTGTTAGCTCGTGTGCTCCCTGAGGCATCTGGTGGGCCACTGTGTGATACAGGAAGCTGGACTAGATGGGCCTTTGGCCTGATCCAGCAGGGCTCTCCTTATGATGATGATGATGATGATGATGATGATGATGATTTATTAGATTTTTATCCCGCCTTTATGCCCGAAGGCACCCAAGGCAGCATTACAAGGAAATATAAAATTTAACATTAAAAAACAATACAAAAACAATATTAAAACAATATAGTAAAAACAAAATTAAAACAAAACCATAAAATTTAAAAACAAGCCCTGTGGATCATAAGATATAAAATATAACACACCAGCCAGCCAGCCAGCCTGTCAACAATTAAAAGCTTTTTGAAATAAAAAGGTATTCAGCCCCCGCCGACATGTTAACAAGGAGGGAGCAGTTCTCAGTTCTAAGGGGAGGGTATTCCAAAGTTGGGGGGCCACCACCGAGAAGGCCCTCTTCCTGGCCGCCACCCCTCTCACTTCTCCTGGTGGCGGCACAGTCAAAAGGGCCCCTCCAGATGATCTAAGAGTACGGTGCTTATGTTCTTATGAAGCCCACAAACAGGCTGTGATGGGAATATGCAACCCTTCCTGTCGATCCCCAGCATCTGGGCATCAGAGGTGAACACTGAAATCCAGACAAAATTGCAGGGAAGGTCTTCTGCACACCCAGCTCCTTCCAGGTCCAAAAATCCCAAGTTTAATGACCAACCTTTTTGTTGTGCCTGAATCCGAGATCAGAATCTGCACTTAGGTCTGAGTTTTCCTAGAGGTGACGCTCTTCTGTCTAGCAGCACCCTCTCCTTGGCGAGCCGCCACTGCCTTTGGAGGGCAGGGCAGGTCACAACAAAAAGTAATTGTCAGTGATGGATTTTTGGAATAGCTGCTCCGGTAGGGCTTCAAGCCGATCGGCAACAAGGAATGGGAACGGCTTGGAAGATGAATGGCTGCTTTGTCCTCCCTGGCTGCCAGGGCATGCCCACCTAGACACCTGCCCCTGCTTGCTGTCTTCCTGGTGCCATGTCAGCCATAGGACATTTTTGGCACCAAGGGGTTTTCCCCAAGGATGCCAGCCAGAGCAGTGCCACAGGGATCCAGGAAGTGATTCACGAGGAGAGGACTGGCATGCCGAAATATTTCAGGGCTGCGAAGAATGCCACCCGGAGAAGATAAATAATAATAATACATGTATTTATATACCGCCTTTCTTAAGATCACCAGATTTCTCTAATGACTGTAACTCAAGGCAGTTTACATAGTAGGCAGACTTTTATTCACAAACCCAAAGGTTTTTACAATTTACAGAAACGTTCTATCTTTCAAGAACAACACTCATACAGATCTTTCTTTCTGGATTTAGTCTTCTTTCTTAGCCACCTGCCTGTCTTCTGCTGGCTGATAAGAGGCTTCCCTGCTCCCACCAGAGACGCAGCTGACTTCAGCACACTCCTCCTCCCACAAGGCACCTAGAACTCAGCTTTTAATCAGCCGCAGTTTGCAAGGTCTGCCGCTCACAGAGACTTCCGGTAGTCTCGAGCTCACGACCTTCGGATCTTCAGCTGTTATCTTTGGGCAAACGGAGGCATTAACCCTCTCGGCTAAATCTTCTATAAATAAGTTATACTGTGTGATCAACTATTGAATGCTAGCTACCTTCTGGAGGGGAAATGTGCTGTATAAATAAAGGCTAGCCCAACCAACTCAGACCGGAAGGTTCAAATCCAGGTTCAGGCATTAACCCTCTCGGCTAAATCTTCTGCAATGCAGAAATGCCATTGCAGGGCTGGAAGAAGGGATCTAAGCAGGGCTTCCAACAGAATGGAGCACATCTTGCATTTCTTGAGTCCCTCCTTTCCCTGGGAGCTCTGCTCCATCCTCTCCTCCAGTTCAGAGTCAAGGGTCATTCGTTGGTCAAAGACGGCAGCAATTAAGAAGGCCAATTCCATGCTTGGGGTAATTAAAAAAGGGGTTGAGAATAAAACAGCCAATATTATCATGCCATTGTACAAATCAATGGTAGGGCCACATCTAGAGTCTTGCGTACAGTTCTGACCACCACATCTCAAAAAGAACATAGTGGAGCTGGAAAAGGTGCAGAAGAGAGTGATGGAAATGATTACAGGGCTGGGGCACCTCCCTTATGAAGAAAGGCTGCAGCGTTTGGGGCTCTTCAGTCTGGAAAAAAAGGCGCCTGAGGGGGGACATGATTGAGACATACAAAATTCTGCATGGGAGGGATAGAGTCGATAGAGGGATGTTCTTTTCCCTCCCTCACAATACCAGAACAGGGGGCATTCACTGAAATTGAGTGTTGGGTGAGTTAAAACAGATAAAAGGAAATACTTTTGTACCCAGCGGGTCATTAAGCTGTGGAACGCCTTGCCACAGGAGGTGGTGATGGCGGCATCTGGCCAAGATGCCTTTAAAAGGGGGCTGGACAGATTTCTGGAGAAAAAGTTCATCGTGGGCTATAGGCCATGATGGGTGGTGCAACCTCCTTATGTTAGTAGTAGGCTACTTCAGAGTGCCAGGTGCAAGGGAGTGGCAACAGGATGCAGGCATCTTGTTGTCTACTGAACTCCCTGAGGCACCTGGTGGGCCACTGTAAGATACAGAAAGCTGGACTAGATGGGCCTTTAGTCAAAGTCCAGTGGGGCTCTTCTTATGTTCCTTCAAGAAATACAGGGTTTTTCACATTTCTTCTGAGCAGGGCACAAAGAGGATCCTGGCCACATACTTGCCCACCCCTCTCCTGTTGGTCTCTCGAAGATAGCGGTTGGGGGCTTGAAGTGGGTCCCAGTTCTGGACAAGTTGAAAAGCACTGGATGTAGGGAGTGATAGCAGTTTGTGGGGTTCATCGTGGGGCAGCCCCTGGAGTCCGCTGGACCCACGCTGCCTGCGCTATAGTTCTGGGTCCATTTCTAGCTTGAACCGTAAACAGTTGCCTAACACAGCTGTATCTGGACAATGGCTGACTGTTTGCAGTAGCAAGAAAGAGGATGTCTTGGCTGCAGGGCATGAGACTGGGTGGTAGATCAGGGGTTATTAAACCTTTTAGCACCGGGACCCACTTTTTAGAATGACTATCTGTCCAGGACCCACCAGAAGTGATGTCATGGCCGGAAGTGCCGTCATTGTGACGCCAGAGCCTGCTGCTTTCCTGAGAAGGCAGCCGTCAGTTGGGTGGTTTCTCAGCCATTTCCCAAGTGAATCAGAAAGGAAAAAGCCAAATCACAACCTTGACACAAGCAAAACAACCACACAGCCCTCTTAACCCTTTCCAGTGCCTCATCTTCCTGTATTTTCAATACGGCTGCCCTGGGTGCTTCGTGACCCACCTGAAATTGGCTCGGGACCCACTGGTGGGTCCCAACGCACTGTTGGGAACCACTGTGCTAGAGTAATGGAACCTGTGGGCAGGTGATAAGCGGTTCTCTATGGCCTGGTTGGCCCGACACGTCCAGCTTGCTCACTTTGGATTAATTAGGTCTTAATTCCATCCCTTGCAGTTCCGGGTTCAGCAGCAGTTCCTGGTTGCGGCTCATTCCACAAGTGGTTTCTTCTCAGCGGTTTCCAGCCGAAGCCCCCACTCTTTCCTGCTTCTCCAGCCCCTAGCCTTGAAAGCGTTCTACCCCGGACTACTGGGAATCGGTGATGTGTTCTCCCCTCTTCTCCCTAGCGCCCCATTTCCCTGGAATTCTTTTTATAGGATGCTTCTCTGCAGCTGAAGCGGCAAATTGTTAACGCATGTGTGAAATTTGTGTGATCTCCGTGTGGATTGCAGCTGGGGGCTGGGGGAGGAAAAGGACGGCGGGGGAGACCGAAAGCACAAGAAACGGGAGCGCAAGACTCGCTTTGAGCATGGCAGTGGCACTTAAGCCCGGGCGGCTCCAGAAAGTCTTTTCACAAGCGACACTAAGTATTTTCCAGTTTTGTTTTGATCTGCGTAAAAAAAAAATGGCATTGTTGACAGGGGTTGATATTTGTCATGAGAAACACTTTCGTCATGTGAATAGTCAGTCCTTGCCGCCACGCCTTCCTTGGGCTTCTGCTCCTTCGGCACACTTCCTTTCCCCCGTGGCTGCTACACACGTCCTGCACTAGTGGGAGGTCTCACTCTATTAGGGATCACACCATGAATGAGATGATGTCACAGTGCCAGGTAGCCAATCAGATTTTGGATGCACGGCCACGTCACTGAGGGCAAGAAGGAGCTTGGGAGGACGCAATCCTCACCTGGAGTTAGGCTGGCACAGTTAGGCCAGTAAGGTTTGGCCGGCACAAGGGCCACCATAAAGCACGTTTGGACCACTCTCGGAGTCAGGGAGGTTGGCACAGGTCTGTGTGCTGGCATTTTCCTCAAGGAAAAAACCATTGCATTATGAGGCATGTGTTCTGCCAAATTCCCTGCCGGGCCTCCCCAAGGGCCCTACTGCCCACACTAGGCTAATTAGTTTCCCCTCCAAAGCGGTCTCAGAGATAGACAAGAGGGATGGGGTTCAGTCATCCACTGGGCCTCCTCTCTTCCAGCAGCTTTGCTTGGGATCACAGGCTGGCCAGCCCACTCCAGACTGCCCTCATCACTGGCTTAGCTCCAAACTACCCTAAGTCTAGCACCAACAAACCCCACCACCAAACAATAGGCAGTCAGCTTGCCCAAGCCACACCTGCCTCCTCCACTTGGTGGCTCCAGGGGCATGGCAGACATACAACAATTCCCAATGGTTATTCCTCACAATAAGCTTACCTTCTCCAGTCCTTCAGGCAGGCAGTCCAGCCAGCACCTTCCCGGGTGCCTTTTCTCCAGCTCCTGCCTCCAGCTTTATACTGAGGTCAGCCAATCAGTGGGCAGGCTTTAATTCATCAGCCACACCCATCTACACCTGTGCTAACTTCCCTTCAGAGCCAGAGCCCTTATCAGCCTGGAGCTGTGCTCCCCAGGCTTGCAAAGACCTTGGGGGTTAACCCTGTAATCCCTGGCTTATTGGACAAGGGGCCATTGCTGATACCATTCCCTATCTCCTCGGGGTATCTCCTGCCTTTTCCAATACAGCATGATGGAATCTGGTCAAACACTGTTAATAGTTTTCAGTTTGTTCTGATATTTTTCAAGTATCAGATGCAACACTTAAGTATACCCAGAGGTGTCCCAGGGCAGTGACATCACGTGATATTGTGACATCACTTCCGAGAGGAGGGGGCGCTTGGGGCAGTCACTGTGTGCCCCTGTTCCTTCTCCTGTGGGGGCTCCCCTTCAAATGGGGGCGTGAAGCTGCCAGTGCCTCCTCTGTAACTAGGGCAGAGCCTGAGAAGTAGTTCACACACCTTCCTTGGCACATGCCCTGGGCAGGCACCCCTCAAGTCCCACCCTAGTTATGCCTCTGAGTGCAAGGCAAGGCAATCCATGGGCTGATTCATTGTTGTCAAAGGGCCCAATCCTATCCAACTTTCCAGTGCTGATGCAGCTGTAATGCAGGCCCAGGATACGGGAACCAACAGTCTCTTACCTCGAGGTGGCCTCTGTGACGACTCCTCCTCTGCAGAACGCAGAACATGCCCCATTGGCCCAGCTGCATCAGAGCAGGAAAGCTGGATAGGGTTAGTCATGGAGATATTATACACTGGAGAAGGCATGACGTCATTTTCTTAAGCCGTGGGTATGCAAATATGGCTGACTCAGATCATTGCCGCGAAGGAGGAGGATTGCCGCGAATTCACGAATAAAAATCTCCCCGCACGTGTGTAAAAGTTAATATCAACCTTTTTAATCATGCCTCCGAGTTTAAATAGACAGTAAGTAGCATTTCGTCAGGTATGTTCAGTAATATAATTATGAGGAATTTAACCTTGTAAGTGCATATTAAATCATAAGGTTGCCAATGATGTTTCTACGTGATCACATGTCTTTATTTTCGTAAGTTTTTATTTTTATTCAGTCCTAAACAGTACGAGCAAAGCAATCTGAAATGCTTGGAATCAGCATTGTTTTGAGTACGCCAACATGGCTGCTAAGCCTGCCCCCTGGCTTCAATTCAGCGTGGCACGCCAAATGCTGCTCCCTTATCCGATGTTGTGCCAGTTTCTGCTCCTCCCACTCTCCAGTGTTCCATCTCTGTGCCCTCCTGCCCTCCACATTCCCCTTCAGTGAGGGCAGCGCCCCCTTTACTTTTCTGGGCTTGACGGCCTTGATGCTTGATAGGTGTCCAGATCTGACCCTTCTGGGCCGTGTCAGCAGCCAGCTATTGGAAATATTTCTCACAGTTCCATCAATTGCATATCTCACAGCGTCTGATTAGGGTCAGAGGTACATCTAACACTTGGAAGGCAATGCCCTACAGCTGCATCGCCGTGCATGGAGGTGTGCTTAAGATGGCGGTGGGCATCAGAGCCCTGGCATGCACATCTTATCAGGTCGGTGGTCAGGAGACAAAAGAGAATGTGCTCAGAGTAGAAGGGAAGCAAGTAAGGTCAAGGCCACCCCCCCCCCCCGCAGAAATCACAGAGAGGACAGGTAAGACATTTACCCCTTTTGGACATTAGACTGCCCCCTCTAGACAGCAGACGGAGTTGCGCCAACTCCAACACCAGCTTTGGGCGGGGGGGGGGGGCTCGGTCAGGACACTGTGGGTGGCACAGTCTGGTCAAGAGGTTTCTAGAAGAGAGTTGGCGGGAAAAAAATCCCCGAGTGTGCTTTTGGTTGACCACGACATTGTGCAAGCGGCTGATTTCCCACATCTTGACAAAAGAGCCCCCCCTCCATCACAGGACCACCCTGTTGACTCCTTGTCATCTTTTAGAACTGTCGCTCTGGATGGCTGGAACATTCTTTCGGAGGAGGGGAAGACTGGAGGTCTGCGAAGGTGGCACGTAATTTAGTTTGTGAGAAAGAGTGGCTCCACGGGGGGGGGGGCTTGTGGGGGCGGGGGCTCGTGTCCACACAAGAGTCTGGGAGAACCCCAAGGTGGCAAAAAGTCAGTGGCCAAGGAGAGGGGAATGTTTACTGAGTGGTTGTGCCTTTGGGTGTACTTACAGCAGGGCTGTAAAGAACTAATAATACTATGTGGTGGCACAGTGGGTTAAACCGCTGCTGCTGGGCTTTCTGACTGGAAGGTTGGGAGTTCAAGACTGCATGACGGAGTGAGCTCCCATCGCTTGTCCCAGCTCCTGCCAACCTAGCAGTTCAAAAGCACCTAAATGCAAGTAGATAAATAGGTACCACTTCGGTGGGAAGGTAATGGCGTTCCGTGTGCTACGGCGTGTAGTCATGCCGGCCACATGACCACGGAAGCTTGTCCTCGGACAAAACGCTGGCTCTGAAACGGAGATGAGCACCGCCCTCTAGAGTCGGTCATGACTAGACCATTCGGTTGTGGGGAAACCTTTACCTTTACCTTTTTAATAATAATAATAATAATAATAATAATAATAATAATAATAATAGTTAACAGCAGCAATCATACTAATGATTAGAATTTATTTTGGAAAAAGTTGAGTCGGAAAATACAGATGGTGCCACGTTCTCATTTTGAAAACAGTGAAGGAGGATGAAACAAAAGGTTTTGGTGGGGTTTTTTTTCTTTGTTTGTTTAGGGGAAAAATCAGACGTATGATTTCAGTGGAAGACAGGAGAGGTTTACAAAGCCAAGCGTGTGATTTGAAACCCTGAAGGGATGCTGCCGGTCCGGGTTGACAAATCTGAACTTGCTGCTGCCAGCTGCTTGCTATGATAAGACAGGGGTCTTTGAACAGTGGTGTCTCTACAGGGAGAGCAGAGCTCTAAGTGTTGCAAGAAGCCTTACCCTGTCATGTAAATCCCTCCTCTCCCTTGCTGCTGTAGCCAGTAAGCAACGCCAAGATGTTGCTTTTCCCTGTGAGGATTGGCTAAAATGGTGCAGGAGAGGAGTGATTTTCACTGCAAGGTAAGGCTCCTTGCCCTCAAAACTTAGAGCTCTGCCCTCCCTGTAGAGACGCCACTGTCTTTGAACACAAAAAAAGTCAGCCCGACATGAACTTAGGGGCTTCACCACCACGAGGTACAATATTGAGCAGCTTCAGGCTGAATTCCTAAGCACACTGACATGGGAGTAAGTCCAGCGATGTCATGCACCCACTACGCACCACTACGCGAGTACTGGTTCCTAGAAGTTGAGCTGGCCCCGCCCACCCGAAGCTGGCCCCTGCTATTTAACCAGGGAACAGTTGAAGCAAAATATGTATATACACATCTCTAGAAAGCAAAGCAATAGAAGTTGAATCAACACTAACCCCAAGCTGAAGTTATTACAAACATGATCACATCCATGGCAACAATCATGACATCACTTCCGGCTTATGACATCACTTCCGGTGGGCGGACCCCGACAAGTGCCAATCAAAAGTGAGTACCTGTTCCTAAATCATTTGGATGACACCACTGAGTAAGTCCCACTCAATTCAGTGGTGCCTCCTTTGGGGTATTTATTTATTTTATTTATTTATTTAAGAGATTTATACCCCGCCTTTCCTCTGCCAAGGCAGATGCCCAAGGCGGCTTACAGTTATTGGAGAGAGGATAAAAATACAATATAACAATTAACATTAAAAACAATTAAAAACAGTATTAAACAATAACAATCAAGATTAAAAACACAATTTAAAAACAATTAAAAAAAATAACCTGTGGATCATAATAACCAGCCAGCCAGTCTGTCAACAGTTAAAAGCTTTTTGGAATAAAAAGGTCTTCAGCCCCCGCCGAAATGTAAACAGAGAGGGAGCAGTTCTCAATTCTAGGGGAAGGGCATTCCAGAGTTGGGGGGCCACCACCGAGAAGGCCCTCTTCCTGGCCGCCACCCCTCTCACTTCTCCTGGTGGCGGCACAGTCAGAAGGGCCCCCCCAGATGATCTAAGAGTACGGGTTGGATTATATGGAAGGAGGCGGTCCCTCAAATACCCCGGACCCGAGCCGTAGACAGTCATAGGCTTGCCCTGCTAATGTCTTTTAGGCAGTGGTGTCATCTAAATGATTTAAGAACAGGTACTCACTTTTGATTGGCATGTGTCGGGACCCGCCCACCAGAAGTGACGTCATAAGCTGGAAGTGAGGTTGTGGCAGGAAGTGACATGAAAAAAGCCCTTTTTGAGGCCTCAGACAATTTTAAACTGACCCAACAGTTGCAACAGTATTCCACAGCACCCCCAGAACATGTGAAGGAGGCCTGGCATCATGTTAAAGTGACCCAACAGTTCCAAAACCCCAGAGCAGCTCATTTTTCAGTGGCAAGGCAAGGCTCGCTGCCTGCCTGCCTGCCTGCCTGGCTCTGAGAACGTGCAGGCAACTCAAACATGCAGGAAATTCAAACGTTGCAGGGGGCGGAGTCGACGAGTGGGTGGGCGAATGGGCGGGGCCAGCTGTAATCCTAGAAACCGGTACTCGCGTACCCCCGCGTACCCCCTGCATGACTTCACTGCTTTTAGGGCACAATCCTAACCCGGCGTTGTGCTGGTGCAGCGCTCTTGGGATGGAGCAGACCTGCTGCAGATGTGCCGTAAGGTGCGTCTCTGCTGCAGATGTGGTCGCTGGGCTGGTGGAAGTAGCAGTGCCGTGCCCGTCAGCTGTGCCAGCCATGCGCTGGCTTAGTTCTGATGGCGCAGGGCCACGCCAAGTGTGTGCCAGAGGCAGGCGGGGGCCATAACGGGGCAACACCGTGGGCGAAGGGGGGGCACAGCTGTTGGGCCATATCCTAACCCGTCCCCAGGCAGGTGTCCCCAATTCGGGCTGCTCTTGACTGTATGGACTTGCTGCTGGTGCAGATCCAAGCATCCCCACAGGGCTGGCTGGGGTTTACCCCGGCGCAAGGGGAACAGATCCCCTTGCTGCGCCCCGAGCTGCTGTTGCCTCCTAACGTGGTTAGGATGCTGCGCAGGTGAGCCGGCCTGCCTATTCCAGTGCAGGTAAAGATGCTAGAAAGAACAGGCCCCTCAGGAGTGATCAGCCATAACGGTGATATGGAACCTCCTGCTTCAGGGATAGTATACCTCTAAGGGTGCAATCCTAACCTGGAGTTAAGGCCAGCACAGTTAGGCCAGCAAAGTTTGGCCACTTTGGCACAAGGGCCACTGTAAAGTGCATTCGGACCACTCTCGGAGTCAGGGAGGATGGTGCACGTCTGCGTGCTGGCCTCTCTGACTCCAAGAGTGGTCCAAACACACTTTACGGTGGACCTTGTGCCGGCCAGACTTTGCTTTATTTCCCTCATATTTACCTCAGAATTTTACCTCAGAATTTTACCTCAGAATGCCAGATACAAGGGAGTGGCGTTTGGACCACTCTGGGAGACAGGGAGGATGGTGCAGATCTGTGTGCTGGCCTCTCTGAGTCCGACAGTGGTCCAAACATACTTGATGGTGTCCCTTGTGCCGGCCAAGCTTTGCTGTGCCGGCCTAACTCCAGGTTAGGATAGCACTTTGAGAGCACAATCCTAACCTGGAGTTAGGCCAGCAAAGTTTAGCTGGCACCAGGGCTACCGTAAATCGTGTTTGGACCACTCTCAAAGTCAGGGAGGATGGTGGACGTCCGTGTGCTGGCCAATCTGGTTCTGAGAGTGGTCCAAACGTACATTATGGCGTCCCTTGTGCTGGCCTAACTGTGCCAGCCCAACTCCAGGTTAGGATTGCGCCCTGTGTCAGGGGCTGGAGAGAGAGACAGAGAAAGGCCCAGTGCCTTTCTGGGGAGCTTCTCAGAGCTCTTTGCCGACACCTTGTTGCCAATGGGATGGTTATAGTTGGGAGTGTCTTGCTTTGATCCCACACAACAGTATTGAAGTTTTGAGGTGCCATCAGGACACATTTCCTGACCGACCGTCCACGGAGTTGGCGTGGAACGGCTTGGCCTGCGCCCCAGCCGGTGATTGTTGGAATCTGCAAAGAATTTGGGAGGCAGCCGTTCCGCGAGTCAGGCCGGGGGTGGGGGTGGGGTGTTGTCGATTTTTCGTCCGTCCCAATCTCGCCCTTGCATCTTTATTGGCAGAACGGCTAAAAATGTAAAACATCCTTTGGTTGAAAATGAGAGTCATCTTTCAAAGCCCAGCTGTGTCTGGACAATGTAGGGTTCCGTCAGAAATGTTTACGGAACATGGGAAGGGGGGGCGCAAAGTGGAAATCAAAGGCTTGGGGGGGGGGAAGAAGAAGATGGCAGCCCAGACGCAGGGCGAGCCGAACTGTCATGTCCCCTTGGGAAGCGGAAGACGGGAACATAAGGACTCGCTTACTTTAAGTAAACTATAACTATCAGGCTACAAGGAACTCATGTAAGAAATGAAAAGTTGGGCTGAATCCAGCGATTTCCGAAAGGTCTTGGACAAACATGTCTGATTGAATCTGGCAACTTCCCCTACACGCCCATTGGTTAAAGTTGATCAAGAGACCAGAGAGTGAGATACAGTTTAATCCCTTCCAAATGGGAAGCAGATTGTGTGTGTGTGTGTTGTGTGTGTGTGTGTGTGTGTGTGTGTGTGTGTGTGTGTGTGTGGGGAGGGAGCACGAAGTCAAGAAAGGAGCTCCCTAGACTGTGCGATAGTCAGCCAGGCAGTCGGTGCAGCCAACAGAAGAAGCTCTGCTTCCCGCCATAGTCCTCTTGCACTTGTCCCCGTCACATGGCAAGAAGAGGCGGAAAGGGGTGCCACACACTTGCGCTAAGGGGCGAATTCCTGCAGAGATGGAGTGGAAAGGAAAATGTTGGCTGGGAGGGGGGCACAGACCGAGGAAAGTGTGCCTGGGAGGGGCGAGCTTTGCACAGATATTTGTGACCGACAAGTAATGGCAAGTTTCACACGAATGCCCTTCAACATAGATGAAAATGAAAGCACAATCCTAATCTGGAGTTAGGACAGCACAGTTAGGCCAGCAAAGGTTGGCTGGCATCAGGGCCACCGTAAAGCACATTTGGACCACTCTCGGAGTCAGGGAGGATGGCGCACGTCTGTGTTTGACTTTGCTATATTTACCTCATATTTACCTCAGAATTTTACCTCAGAAATTTACCTCAGAATGCCAGATACAAGAGAGTGGCGTTTGGACCACTCTCGGAGTCAGGGAGGATGGCGCACGTCTGTGTTTGACTTCGCTATATTTACCTCATATTTACCTCAGAATTTTACCTCAGAAATTTACCTCAGAATGCCAGATACAAGGGAGTGGCGTTTGGACCACTCTCGGAGTCAGGGAGGATGGCTCAAGTCTGTGTGCGGGCCTCTCTGACTCCAAGAGTGGTCCAAACATACTTTACGGCGTCCCTTGTGGCGACCAAATTTTGCCGGCCTGACTGTGCCAGCCTAACTCCAGGTTAGGATTGTGCTCTGAGACTCGTGGGGGCTGTTGCTGAGATTTCCGCAGGAGATCGGCTGCATCACCTGCAGAAGATTCTTGGGATTGCCAGGCCGGGCTGGGAACGACCCTGTCTGGGGAACGGTTGCCACTGACAACAAGGAGTTAGCTGCACAAAAGGCCTGACTCAGCATAAAACATGCTAACTCCGATCACATGTTTACATTTGATGTCTCATTTTGTCATACGGCTTTAAAGATGGGAGAGTCCGGGTGGAGCAACCTGTTATTCTTCCCCTTCCATTTGTCATTTGTTTCTCAGGAACCCTCCCTTGGAGGAAAAGTTGGTTGCAGTTCCGGCAACCTTTAAGACAGTGGTTCTCAAACTTTTTAGACTGGGACCCACTTTTTAGAATAGTACTCCTGTTGGGACCCACCGGAAGTGATGGCATTAACCTGGAAGTGACATCATAGCCAAGAGTGACATCATCATGCAGGAAGTGCTGTCATTGTACCATAATAAACTGGCACTCCTGCAATGCAAAACTGGCATTCTTGGACTGCAGCAATTGTACAACCATGAAACATCCATGACAGAAAGCAAGACTAGGACAAAATAAGAGAAAGTGGCTGGCTAGAGCATATTTGACAGTCTAGCCCACCTCTCTTCTCCTCCACCCTCTTCCACTCTATTCTTTTTTAATCTGGGGAGTGGACGAAGGAAGCGTGGTTAAGGCATCAACTGGTGGATGTTGGGTAGGTGCACATATATGGTGCACAACTTCTGATGTCTTGGGTTGGGCTGGCCCCTTGGGAAATGTCACTTCTCTTACGGTGACTTGTTTAGCTTTCCTGGAAAATTCTCAGTTGCTTCTTCTTGGGAGGGACCATAAAATTAGCTCTGAACTTCAGTGTTTTGTTTTTAAACGTTGGTGCCAGCTGTTGCCGAGGAAAGGGCTCGGGCAGAGATCTTTGGCATGACAATAGGGGCGCATTGCACAATGTGTCCCTATTTCCACCTGTGAAATGTTGGAGGTATGCGACGTGACCGTATCTTTGTTAACCTCCTTTCTGTTGCAGCTCGCTCCGTGCTCCATGCAATCCATAATCCCGAACATCTATTCTGTCCGTCACAATTTCTGCAGCTCCGCCCCTTTGTGTGTCTCCTGCAGCTTTCATAAAAGACTGTTCTCTCTGCCTTTGCATGCGCTATTCGGGGGGAAAAACATTGAACCGCACTTGACCCAGGACAGTTCTCGGTGGGGCACCCTTGTGACCTCCTGTCCATTTGTCCATTTGACAACAATCCATTAATGGCTACACTTTAAGAGCAGTGCTCTAATTAATTGTGTACTCACCTTTTGGAAGAGTCTTTCTCAGTTCTCGAATTCTGCAGTAAATTCTGGGAAAGTCAAGCAAAATCCTTGATCCCATGAGGAAACAGTCTTTGCTTAGTGATTGTATCGCCCTCCAAGACGCTCTGTCCATTTTGGATTCTTGTTTCTCCACCAGAACCTCTGAGCTGCACTTACGGGGAAGCCAAAAGACAGACAGGATAGTGTGGCAAACTTTACAACTTGCTGGGTGCAGGTCTTTCAGGGCGCATTCCTAACCTGGAGTTAGGCCAGCACAGTTAGGCTGAAGCAAAGTTTGGTCAGCACAAGGGACACCATAAAGCATGTTTGGACCACGCTTGGAGTCAGAAAGGCCAGCACACAGACGTGCGCCATCTTCCCTGACTCCGAGAGTGGTCCAAACATGCTTTATGGTGGCCCTTGTGCCGGCCAAACTTTGCTGGCCTAACTCCCGGTTAGGATTGTGCTCTCAGTTTTGGTTCATAAAATGTCCATTTTGATGCTGAGTGACTTTTATAGGTAGGACATTATGATGGAGTAAAATCGGCACAAATAAGAATCTGAGCTTTTTTTTTAGATGAGTGGAAATGCAATGGTCCTGAAATACTTGAGGTCTGTAACTGAATTGGAAGGCCTCAGAGGCACACTCCCCCCCCGGGGGGGCAAATGTCAACATGAGAGATGACAAAATGAGCTAAATAATCATTCACAAAGTTTGCAAAAAGTCTGAGCGTGCAATCCTAACCGGCGGTTAGTCTGGCACAGTTAGGCCAGCAAAGTTTGGCACAAGGGGCACCGTAAAGCACATTTGGACCACTTGGAGTCAGGGAGGATGGCGCACATCTATGGGCTGGCCTCCCTGACTCCGAGAGTGGTGCAAACATACTTTATGGTGTCCCTTGTGCTGGCCAGACTTCACTTTATTTACCTCAGTAAAATTTACCTCAGAATTTTACCTCAGAAATTTTACCTCAGAATGCCAGATACAAGGGAGTGGCGTTTGGACCACTCTCTGAGTCAGGGAGCATAGCGCACTTCTGTGTGCTGGCCTCCCTGACTCTGAGAGTGGTGCAAACATATTTTACGGTGGCCCTTGTGCCGGCCAAACTTGGCTGGCCTAAACTCCTGGTTAGGGTTGCACCCTGAAAGATGGAAATTCATTCCTGGATGACAGGCAGTGGTCTGGGAGGCATGCTATCCGGGCGCCCGCTGAGCTGGAGTTGCATTCTGACATTCCATCTCAGCTGTGCAGAAGAGCCAAGCCAGGCAGCAAGGCACGATTTGTCTGTCTGAAAAATGTGCATTCCACCTTCTCCATCCCTCCACCAAAGGCCGGGGAAGGGTCCATCTTCTTGGATTTTGTCCCATCTAATTATCACTTTCACAAGGACGGCATTTTCTCCCGGCTTCCCTTGAGCGATTGCTCATTCATTTGGTGAGGAATCATGCCCACCCCCCTGCTTATAACCCAAATGCATTATTACATGAGAGTCATCGGGTCAGTCCCAAAGGGATTTCTTGGCCACGCAGCCAAGACTACTTCCCAATATTATGAGAGTGAGCCTCAAAAAGACCGTTCCTTGCCTGGTCTCCTTGCAACACTCTTTGCTCCCTGATGTGCTTGTTCATATGTTATCGTTTAGGGGTATTTTCTCGCGACCCTTGATAAACTCGCTTCCTCTCCCAGGGGTAAGAAAGACGGCTGCATCTCTTTGCGTATATGAACCGACGAGGCTGGGTGGATTTGATTTGAATGCTTGCATGCACATATGGCGAGCTTAAGCAAACAAACAAGCCACACACACCCCTAACTGTAGGATGGAACCAGCCCCTAGGCTAGCTTATGTGAAACTGGTCTTGTTATGGACCTTGGACAGAGCTTGCAGCATGCCTGGGGTGAGGCAACGGTCGCCACACACCCCCGGCGAAGCCGCCCTGCACCCAGGCGTCGCTCAGCCACACCTCCCTGCGCATGGAATCGCTCCATTACGGAGCATAAGGGAGGGCGGGGGGATCTTAGAAGCACACGGATTTTCCTGCACTACTACACCTTGTTGTAGCTACCACCTGCTGTGCTTGCCTCCCCTTGCAGTACCCTCCATCTGCCTCTGACCGTGAAGGGTGCTTTCTGATAGTTGTGCCCTTGCACAGCTATCACGATACCCGGAGCCTGGCCCTTCCAGACTGCCCCCAGGGATCGTGGGATGATGTCCCCACCTGGCCACCAGCAACCTCCAGTGGCCCAGGAGGCATTCCTTAGCCCAACCAGTAGTGCAGCCCAGCGTCTACACTGCATTCAGCTAACCCCCGCTCCCAGGACACGAGGCACACCATGGAGTAAAATCAGTGATGTCATTCAGGGGGAACGGACCAGAACAGGCATTCCGGATCCTAACGGGCTCCGTGGCTTGTTCCGGGTTCCCGACAAGTGCCAATCAAAAGTGAGTTCCTGTTCCTAAATCAGTTGAATGACACCACTGAGTAAAATGTAATGATCCACTAAAACTACAGGTTGCAGCATAGAGGCTTAATAGGGCCTTTTCAAAGCAGGCCAAAGCATGGCATAGCTACATGCTGCTTAATGCAAAATAAGAAAGCACGTATCTCCTAGTCTGATTACATTATCCTATCACTCACCCAGCAAAGGACAGAACCAGGTGTGATGAGGGCAAAATGGTCTCTCCTTTCCAAGCCTCAAATGTCTGCGTCTTTTGCTTACTTTCCGCCCCTTGCAGAGATGTCATCCGGGCGCGCCAGGAACCGGAATGCCCGGATGATTGGCAGCCCTCCGCCCCTATGGCGGAGGCCAGCCACGCCTCCCTGCGCCTCCCTGCGCCTCGAATCGCTCCATTTCAGAGCGATTCGGACACGCGGGAGGGTGGGCGGGCCCAGGAGCAGCTCGCCCGTCCTCGGGAGAGGCGACGCGGCCCGGGCCTGTCCGCGGACCTGGCGGAATGGCGTACCGGGCCGTTCCGCCAGGATGACACTGCTGCCCCCTTGCCTTCCCAGCCCCCCTTGTCAGCCAGAAGCAAAACAGCTCCTGGTACTGTGAAGATGTCCTTGGGAGGTTTCCCTGCTAGAGGCCCCCCCCCCCATCTCGCTTCGACCCTTAGCAAGGCACAACAGCCTCCAGGGGGAAAATGTTCTCACTATCAGGAACTCAGGGGAGGATGGGAAAGGACAGGCCAGGGCCTCAAAATGGAGCCAAGCCAGCCTGTTTCCCTGCTATTCATGACAACAGTGCAACAATTCCTGGTGCCTGAAGCAGCAGTCCAATTCCTGCTTCTCCCTTACCCAATGGTGTGCCAGCTATAGCTGCTTCACCCACCCACCCACCCAGTTCCATGGATTTGGACAGGGAAAAAGGGACTAGAGTAGAAGTGTGGAGGAGAAGAGAATGGTGGGCTAGAGCGTCCACCACTAATGACGCTCTAGCTCACCACTCTCCTCTCCTCCACACTTTTCCTTCCACTCCAGTCCCTTCTTCCTTTTCAAGGCCATGGAATGGAAATGCTGGAAGTGGGTGTTGGACAGACAGAGACGTGCCCCCAACTAATCCGCAGCTTGATGTGACTGCCCTGCCAGCCTCATGCATGCGCAGGCCCTGACCATGCCAGAGCCGAAGCAAATGTGCAGAGAATGCGCATGGACCACTCCAGAGCCAGGCTTAGGAGCTGCAGGGACCAATGCCAAACATTTGCCCCCAGGTGGTTAGATATGCCAGCGCTACCACTCCAGACTGGAAGCAGATGCTCCATATTTTAAAGTTGCTCTTCTTATGGCTAACCAAATGAAAGTCAGGAAGCCAGCAGAGTGAAGCGAGTGCCCATGAACACCAGCAACCATATAAATCCAAGCAAATAAGGCAAAAAAAAAGGCATGGTACCTTAGTTAAGACTTGTATTAGATTAGGTTCCAAGGGATTAGGCAGGTTGAGTTGTCAGCAATACAATCCAGGTCTAAATGCAGTAGGCAATCAGATGTTTCAGGCAGTAACAAGTAATTCTACAGGACTTCTTAACGCATATTCCAAGTCCATATATACTGTAACACACTGGTCACAGAACACAGCAGATACTGCCTAGCAGATACACTGCCTCTCACACAGAGAGATGCTAGAGACACACTAGCTAGAAACACACAGTCTGGAGGGAAGCTTCTAGATGCTGCTGATATCCACCACAGTGGTAACTTCCTTCAGGTGAGTGTGCCTTGCGGCATGTAACTTACAGCATACAGCTTGCCTTAACTAGCTGCTCTTCTCTCAGTATTTCCCAAGCTACAAAATTCCTTATCCTGGTCTCTTTAAACCTGTTACAGCTTCACAATCTGACAGGTCTGTGCAGCATAAGCCATAAATAAGCCTTGCAAGGAAAGTGTCGTTTTGGACACGTATACATGCTTGGGGTCTCAATGTTGTTTTGCTTTATCCCTGTGCTGGGAAACCGTTGACCCACGTGTCCCCGGAGCACCTTCCGAACCCAGAGCTGATCCGAGGCAATAAAAGGAGAATTCAATTCCTTCTTGGAAAGGAAATTTATTAGAGGGATTTAGAGCGCAATCCTAAACTGGAGTTAGGCCGGCATAAACTGAGCCAGCAAAGCTGGGCCAGCACAAGGGCCACCGTAAAGCATGTTTGGGCCATTCTTGGAGTCAGGGAGGATGGTTCACACCTGTGTGTTGGCTTCTCTGAGTTTTATTTGTAAAAAGGTAAAGGTTTCCCCATGACCGAATGGTATAGTCGTGACCGATTGTAGGGGGCGGTACTCATCTCCATTTCAAAGCCTGTAGAGCCGGCATTTTTGTCCGATCATGTGGCCGGCATGACTCTACGCCGTAGCGCATGGAACGCCGTTCCCTTCCCACTGAAGTGGTCCCTGTTTATCTACTTGCATTTTAGGTGCTTTCAAACTGCTAGGTTGGCAGGAGCTGGGACAAGCAACGGGAGCTCACTCCGTCACGCAGTCTCAAACTCCCAACCTTGCGGTTGAAAGCCCAGCAACAGCGGATTAACTCGCTGCGCCACCACATCCAAACGTACTGTATGGTGGCCCTTGTGCTGGCCAGACTTTGCTGGCTTAGCTTATGCCAGCCTAACTCCAGTTTACGATTGCGCCCTCAATCAACGCTCAGGCAGGTCAAGGTTCGTTGACTATGCATCCAGGTTTCAACTCTGCTTCCACTTAGCGGCCTTCTCCATTTCAGCCTGGTTTGGCGACTGAGTATTGTAACGTTTCAGGTGGCCTTGTTTCCTCGTGACTGACCCACGATGCGTAGCCGGCTGAATAAATTCCCTTGGTGAGGTGGACAGGGCTGACTTCCCTTCTCTGTTTGGACAGGCGCAGTCTCAGTGCTTGCCATGGACACCGTTTTCCCAAGATACACCACTGGTTGGATTAGTAGGCTCCCCTGAGGGGCCCAAACCAGTGGTGTCATCTAAATGATTTAAGAACAGGTACTCACTTTTGATTGGCATGTGTCGGGACCCGCCCACCGGAAGTGACGTCATAAGCCGGAAGTGATGTCATGGCAGGAAGTGACATGAAAAAAGCCCTTTTTGAGGCCTCAGACAATTTTAAACTGATCCAACAGTTGCAACAGTATTCCACAGCACCCCCAGAACATGTGAAGGAGGTCCGGCATCATGTTAAAGTGACCTAACAGTTCCAAAACCGCAGAGCAGCTCATTTTTCAGTGGCAAGGCAAGGCAAGGCTCCGCTCACTGCATGCCTGCCTGCCTGGCTCTGAGAACGTGCAGGAAATTCAAACGTTGCAGGGGGCGGAGTTGACAGGTGGGCGGGTGAGTGGGCGGGGCCAGCCGTAATCCTAGAAACCGGTACTCGCGTACCCCCGCGTACCCCCTGCATGACATCACTGGCCCAAACCGTTCTAGGCCCAGACGACCTGGTGTAGCTGTGCCGGCCTAACTCCAGGTTAGGATTGTGCTCTCACACACACAGGTTTAAGAGCTATTGAAGGCAAGCTGCAGGGTTTTTTTGTTTGTTTGTTTTTAGCATGCTTTCTTAAACATTGGTTGCATCACTGAAGGCCCAGAAAGAACTGCTTGGCAAGCCATATCCAGCCCGTAGGCCACCCTCGATTTAAACAATGCCAGGGTTGTTGTCTCTGCTGGGTGGAATTCCCTGTGCCCTAAAGCAGGGCAGTTGTTTTGTGAATGAACTCAGAGTCACAGTGCAGCTTTAGGGAACTGGGAATTCCACCCAACTGAGAAAACAATCCTGGTATTGTTTCAAAAGCTGGGGTGGCCAACTGATGGCCTATAGGCTGAATGTGGCCTTGCAAAGTAATTTCATCGGGCCTCCGGCGACTACCAAATGTTAATAAGGCATGCAAAAAAAAAATTGCCCTGTTGTTCTTGTAAGAGAGATATGCATGTTCTCCAAGGTTGTGTAAGAACGACACTCCAATTTTGATGTTGCATCCCTCTGGGCGTCATATGCTCTGGCTGGGCCTGAGCACATGTGCGCCACAATTCTTATCAACCTGTTTATAGAGCTCAGTCACCTGGGGTGTGTGTGTGTTTTTCTCCCTATCTGGGTCCCTGTTCATGTATGCAGGGAAGAGAGTATAGCTCTCTCCCAAATACAGGTATTGGCTTTTCCCCGGTAGTATGATCCCAGATGAAAGAATCGGGAGTGCTTTAACTTGCTGGAAGGTTCTGAATCAACCTAGTTCCACCTCTGAGCCATACCTTGAATTTCTGAATCACCTCCTCAGGTGTTGGTAAGTGCTCGGATCGCTCCCTGGCCCAAGTCTCTTCTCCTGAGAGGTACTTCTTTACCTCCTGTTGCTAATGCACAGGCAAAAGCAAGAAGAAAGTGGTGACTGGGGCAGCCAATCTTCTTAGCAGGCCATGTTAGAGGAAGCAGTTGAGATGCTGGCCTACTCTGCCTTGTGGAGAATGGTGCTCCAGAAAAATAAGCTGCTGACCAAGATAAAGTGCAGTGAAGTACTTTGCAGCAGCACAAGGTCCAGGAACAATGGCAGGAAGGTAAAAGCCTTCCTGCTGGGGCTGCTGGGGCCACCGAGGTCTGCCAGACTTCAGACCAACACTTACTTGGGGAAAGTCCAACACTTACTTGGGGAAGGGCAGGGAAGGGGCTGGATAGGATGGGGAGGGCAGAACAGGGAGGGGATGGGGCAGGAGTGGGCAAATCGGGTTTGGGAGGGGGTGGGATCGGTGGTGCCAGCATGCCCTCAATCAATCAATCAATCAATCAATCAATCAATCAATCAATCAATCAATCAATCAATCAATCAATCAATC
>JAJKFI010000083.1:2640574-2685626 GCA_029204185.1 Lerista edwardsae
CGCACGTCTGTGTGCTGGCCTCTCCGACACCGAGAGTGGTCCAAACATACTTGACGGTGGCCCTTGTGCTGGCCAAACTTTGCTAGCCTAACGGTGCCAGCCTAACTCCAGGTTAGGACTGTGCTCTAAGTCTCCCAGTATTTTTGGTTTGCTGGGACGGCCCAGCTCATTCCATAATCCTGCAAGGTCATTTCCAACAGCCAGTCCTGGGGTTGAGAAACGGCCCATTCCGGCTGAATTCCTGAAGAGCAAAATTCCCCGGGGGCTGCTTGGCTCAGCTTCCCAAAGTGTGAGTTATCCCACGAGGCTGAGATGACATTTTCATTGGGCTCCTCTCTTCCATTGGCTTTTAAAATGAAAACTTGTTTCTTAAACATGCCCGTTTTTGGGGGACGGCAATGGGAAACTGATATGCTTTTTGCAGCTATTAGGGGAAGGGGGGGCTGGTTGAAATATGGGGAAATCTGCTGCTTGCTGATGTATCCAAATCACATAAAGTTTATCACAATCCCCCTTCCTTACTCGAGCCTTGTCCTGTCAGCAAGTCTTCCCTTACTCTGTCCAGACATTTGCTCACAGCTGCGGAGTCCCAGAAGATGGGCCTGTTTCCATTATATTCCATCCTCGCTGGGGCTGGAAAAAGAAGATATTCTTGGCTGCCTCTCTTTCCAGGTCTGTAATAGATCTCACAGTGCTGCCTGCTGCTTATCATGTGCTTGGAGTGCGCTGCACCAGGAGGAATTGGATGTGTTTCCTTTAAAAGTCACGGAACAGAAAAGCTGTCTATTAAGATGCCGGCGGGTCCCATTGATTTCTCGGCAGTGCACTTCCAAGCAGAGATGTTGTCAGTGGTGTCATCTAAATGATTTAAGAACAGGTACTCACTTTTGATTGGCACGTGTCGGGACCCGCCCACCGGAAGTGACGTCATAAGCCAGAAGTGAGGTCGTGGCAGGAAGGGACATGAAAAAAGCCCTTTTTGAGGCCTCAGATGATTTTAAACTGACCCAACAGTTGCAACAGTATTCCACAGCACCCCCAGAACATGTGAAGGAGGCCTGGCATCATCAACCCCAGAGCAACTCATTTTTCAGTGGCAAGGAAAGGAAAGGCTCCGCTCGCTGCCTGCCTGCCTGCCTGGCTCTGAGAACATGCAGGCAACTCAAACATGCAGGAAATTCAAACGTTGCAGAGGGCGGAGTCGACGAGTGGGCGGGCGAATGGGCGGGGCCAGCTGTAATCCTAGAAACCGGTACTCGTGTACCCCCGCGTACCCCCTGCATGACATCACTGGATGTTATGAGCATTCAATCAGCTGTGCGCAAAGCACCCCTGTTTGAATGCTTGCACGCAGAATCGGGACAAAAGCGGACGGGTTTTGCAAACGCTTGGCGATTCTCATAATCTCATTGACCGTTTGCATTAAGCTTAAAGCTGCCCCCGCCAGTTTCCATTTCTTCAAAGTAACATGTGTACCTGGGGTGGGGGGGGGGAGAGCAGTAACAGCAGGCATGCCCAGAATGCCAGTGACATATTTTCCTAGTATGGATCGAGACCAACAGTCCCAGATTCTGTAGCAGGAAACCCACAGAAGCAGCAAGTCTCATGCTTTTGCCCACATCTCAGAGCCTGTGTGTGTGTTCAGACCAACTGCTTGCAAAAGCTTGAGCTGATGTGAGCGTTTGCTTGTAAGGAAGTTGACCTCATTTAAAGGCAAACCCTGGGGTTACTCCAGTGTTCCCAAGGATGCTTGGGACTGTAGGCTGGTGATTTCCAGCCCACACATTGTTTCCATTCAGGGTGCAATCCTAACCTGGAGCTCAGCTGGCACAGTTAGTCCAGCAATGTTTGGCCGGCACAAGGGACACCATAAAGTGCATTTGGAGCACTCTCGGAGTCAAGGAGGATGGCGCACGTCCGTGTGTAGTGAGAGTGATCCAAACATACTTTATGGTGTCCCTTGTGCCAGTCAAATTTTGCTGGCTTCACTGTGCTGGCCTAACTCCAGGTTAGGATTGAGGTCTCAGTGGCAGTCATAGGGTGCAATCCTAAAATGAGTTAGGCTGACATAAACTAAGCCAGCAAAGTTTGGCCAGCACAAGGGACACCGTAAAGGATGTTTTGACCACTTTCAGAGTCAGAGAGGCCAGCACACAGACGTGAGCCATCCTCCCTGACTCCGAGAGTAGTCCAAACGCGCTTTATAGTGGCCCTTGTGCCGGCCAAACTTTGCTGGCTTAGTTTATGCCGGCCTGACTCCAGTTTAGGATTGTGCTTGCACCGCCTTGTATAGCAGTAGGTGTTGTAGACATGCGTGTGCTCAAGGTGAACAAATGTCTCTTGCACCACAACACTGGAACCAGTGGTGATTTGATGTCTCTTGTCCCACAACACTAGTGCATGATGCTGACCATTGTATCTTCTCTGTCTCCTCTGATCCCAGCTCAAGCTCTTAAACTTCCCTGCAGAACCAGAAATTCTGCCATCTGCCAGAAAGATAAGGAGATAATTTATAAGGATAAGATGATGAGCTCTGAGGACTAACGATGCAGCTTGACATTCCAGACCACACAGGCATCTCTTACCCTGTCCAAAATCATGGATATTTAAATAAATTTTAAATTTAAAAAGAAAAAAGGAAGACTTCCAGGAATTAAATCAATCAATCAATCACTACTATTTATATACCGCTTTTCAACATAAAGTTCACAAAGCGGTTTACAGGCAAATAATAACATTAACGTTAAATGGCACCCTGTCCCAAAAGGGCTCACAATCTAAAAGAATGGAGAACACCACCAGCAACAGCCACGAGAAAGACACTGTGCTGGGGTGAAGAGGGACAATTGCTCTCCCCCTGCTAAATATAAGAGGACACCACTGGAAAAAGTGCCTCTTGCCCACTTAGCAGGGGTTAAATAACACTGAAAGTGTCTGAAATCTGATGGGAAGAATGTTTCCACTGCTTGCCCATCTGTAGTTCATTTTTGGAGATGCTCTGAATCGCTTTTTCAAGGGAGAATAAACATTGGCATCCAACATGTAAATAAAGTTACCAGACAAAGCGAACGTCGGACAGAACCGGTCTCCGCAGTATTAGCTGGGCAGATTTAATGGGCTGCCTGGATAAATGGTTGAAGATAAAGGAAGATCTTAGCTGATTAATTCTGTGTAGCTGTTAGTTTGCCTTCCCCCCCCCCCGTGGTTGCTTTTTGTGTGATCTGGACAAATGGTCACTTTCCTGTCTGGTGGACCAGTACCATTAATAGCCGTAGCCATTCAAGTGTCTTCACGGCAGCCTGACTATAAGCCCAAGGTTCCTAGCTTCCTTCGGGCACAGTGTCCTCTCTTAGGCAGTTCAAAGCCTGTGGCGTAAGACCTGGAAGCAAGGCCTTGACCCATCCAGGAGATCGCTGGTGGTGGCAACTGAAGCTGGAGCTCTGTAAGGAAGGGACAGTTTGAGAAAAGGCAATAAACCAGCCGGCTACGTGGTCTGCAGGACCTGGACAGCTCCCAGGCAGATTCGTCGGGCAGACAACCTCCAGAGCTGAAATGAGTCCTGGTTTGGACCAAAAAGGTTAGATTGACAGGAGAGGACATGCCTTAACAAGAGATAGCAGCCGAATGAGGCCAGGGGGCGGGCTGAGCAGCCATGTTGGTAAGTGCAAAACAATCCTTATTCCAAGCATTTCAGATTGCTTTTCGCGTACTGTTTGGGACTGAATAGTTTACTCCTGAAGTAAAAACGTACCAAAATAACGACGTGTGATAGTGGAGACACATTATTGGTAACCTGATTATGATTTAATATGCACTTACAAGGTTTAATTCCGCATAATTATATTACTGAACACACCGGACGAAATGCCACTTGCTGTCTATTTAAACTCAGATTGCACTGTTTTGACAGACTTATTTTTTGAAATCTACACAAGCAAAAATAAAACGGCCATGCCCCATAAAAAAAATGTCTGTTAATGTTCAGAATTTCATAAGTATTACAGTAGGAAAATTACATTAAAATCTCTTCATAACACAAGTAGTTGTCAATATGAGAGTAATTCTTCTTCACTTCTAGACTATTAAGAGTATTTTTGAAAACTTCTACACTCACCCCCTCCCAAAAAAAGAACACAAATTCTGTTAATGTTCAGAATTTTGAAAATATTACAGTAGAAAATGGAAGGTGGGAAAAAAGTGTAAACGGGAAGGGGGGAAAAAGGAGGGGGGAAATATATATATATTTTTCCTTCTAGACCATTAACAGTGGGTGTCAGAAAATGGTGAAGAAGACTGCTAGGAACAACAAGAAATTACACAGCTTCAAAAATAATGCACTCACTGAATTGTAGTTTTATTGAACCGATGTAATGTGAATATATGAATCTTTCCGTGGAAACTAAATCCCATTTTTCGTACAGCGATTCGCACACCCGTATGCAGAACACGCAGGCATGCTTAAAGAGGTTGAAATTAACTTTTACACGCGTGCAGGGAGAGTTTTATTCGTGAATTCGCGGCAATCCTCCTCCTTGGCGGCAATGATCTGAGTCAGCCATATTTGTAAGTGCATGGCTTCAAGAAAACGATCTCATGTCCTCTCCTGTCAATCTAACCTTTTTGGTTTGGACCTGGAAGAAGTCTTCCGCAAGCTCCGCCCCCTCTGCAGCCAGGTCCAATTGATTGGTGGGGGTGCATTTTATGCCCATAGGGGGACAGTGCTTGCAATCCGAAGGTTGCTGGTTGCTCTCCTTGGGCTCGCCAGGTAGGGTGGGAAAAGACTCCTGCTTGAAACCCTAGACAGCCACTGCTGGTCACTGCAGACAGGGCCTCCGAGAGGAATTTAATCAGGCCGTACAAATTTTCTTTTGGGCCCCTTCCCAAAAGGCTGGGGAGGGCAGATGGGAAGGGGGGGCAGAGAGGAGGCAAAATGGGGCAGGGGGGGAAGGTGGTGACAGCTGGAAAAGTCTCCAGAGCCCAGGTCTACCAGTCTGAGAAACCCAGCTTGGAAGTTGGCCTGACCTCCATCTTTCATGGCACAATCCTAACTTGCAAAGCCTCCATGTTTGTGCCCTTACCCTGGAGTAGGCACCAGCTGCTCTAATGGGCTACAAGAATCTGCGCTCGCTATTTAGCAGGCACAGATCCAAGCAAGCTGCATGGCCCAAATTGGGGCCATGCGGCCTGGGGGTGGGAGGTGGGCCGCATCCCAGCCCACCCACTCCCCAGCAGCAGTGCTAGCCTGGGGATCACATTGCTGCCTTTCTCTCTTTCTCCCCGCCCCTTAAAGGGACAGGCTTCAAATGCTTCCCTGGCTGGCCCACCACTTCGGGAACCACTGAGATAGACATAGACAAAGGGTCTGATTCTGCAGAACTCTAGGACTCCAGAGGAACTGTCTGACAACCCCAAAGCGATCCCTGCCTTGCATGCTGAAAGTTTGAGGCCCGACCTTGGAAACCTTCAGACAGAGCTAGGAAAGAACCCTCTCAAAACCCCCGATGCGCGTCACACATATTGCATGTAGCACTGGTTGCTTTTGCGAACACACTTCAGTCCGATCCCAGACCGTCCCTCTGCCTTGACACCCAGCTCCTCACTCCCGCTCTTGGCTAGCGCACTCTCCGCTTTTGGGCTGACCCCTAAAGTGAGAGTCCAGTGAGAGGCAGACTCTGCAAGCAGCGGCTGAGTTAACACTGTGCGGTCCAAATTCCATCCCTCCAAGCCTCTTTATGAACGTTGCTGGATGAGATACAGAAGAGGTGACTGATTTCCCAGATGCATGTAACAAAGGAGCGTACGAACACGTGCTTTCCAAATGGCTGTTGCCAGTCATGTTACAGCTCTCTGAAGTTCTCCTGGCTTGTGGCTTGGGAGTTTCTTACAAGCTGGAGCATTTCCGTGGCAGTGCTGGGACTGTGCGGGCCTTCCGCAAGCTCTGCGGCTGTCTATGTGTGCAACGTATTGGATAGCCGCTCATTCACAGCCCAAGATGGGAATAGGAACAACTTGGAATTCTGGGACCAATAGCACAAGGGCCCAATCCTGTCCAATTTTCCAGTGCCGATGCAGCTGCAGTACCACAGGGTGCTGTGCATGCCCCATGGGCATAGCTGCCGCACTGGCAGGGCTCACTCCTAGACAAGCACGCATAGGATTGTAACCAAGGAGAGCCAGAAGCTTAGCAAATGGGTCTGTGTTGCACATGGGGCCTTATATGGCATCAGCCCTTGGCCAGAGACCACTGTTCCCTTATTTTCAGCAGTGAAATGTCAGAAGGTAGAGAATGAGAGGAGCTCAGCTCAGGGGTAGAGAACCTGCTTTGCATATAGAAAATCTCAGGTTCAAGCCCTGGCATCTCCAGGGAGGGCTGGGTTGTCTGAAACCCTGGAGAGATGCTGCCAGTCAGAGCCAGGCAATACCAGCCCAGACTGAGCAACAGCCTGACTCAGGGCGCAGTCCTAACTTGGCGTTGCACTGGTGCAGCGCTCTTGCACTGGGCCAGTGCAGTCGCAAACGTGCCGCAAGGTGTGTCTGTGCCACGGGAATTGGTTGCTGATGCATGGGCACCGCCACACCAGTCAGGAGCGCCGGTCAAGCTCCGGCGTAGCCAGTGATGTCATGCAGGGGGAATGCGGGGGAACTCAGTTCCACTAGTTAAAATTAGGGCTGACTCTGCCCACTTCACTCTCCCTCCTCCCCCTCCCAATTCCTCTGCAAAGAGCTTTTCTTCTTGGTTGGCTGGCACTCAGAGGGTTAAAGGGAGCGACTCCAGATTCCTAGGGGGGCGAAGACAGTAATGTCATTCAGGGGGGACGGACCAGAATGGGCGTTCCGGATCCTAACGGGCTCCGTGGCTGGTTCCGGGTTCCCGACAAGTACCAATCAAAAGTGAGTTCCTGTTCCTAAATCATTTGAATGACACCACTGGGCGTAGCTCTGCCAGCTCAGGACTATGCCGAGGGCATGCCGGAGGTGCGATGGGGTGGCGCCTTGGGCGGCGATTGGGTGGAGATGGGACATGGCCATCGGGACGTATCTGAACCCCTATCCCCGGGCAGGATGGCTCTGATTTGGGCTGCTCTGGGGAAGCGCCGGCTACTTTGCTGGTGCAGATCTGAGCAGCCCCATAGGGCTGGCTGGGGCTTGCCCTGCACTGAGCTGCTTCTGGCTCCCTTAGGATGCAGCCCAGCTGTGCCGGCCTGGCTCTTCCAGTGCAGGTAAGGGTTGGGCTGTCAGCGTGGCCGCTTCTTATGCACACGTTGCTCTTGCACATTAGCGCACAATGCAGAAATGAGTCTGGCAGGACTCCAATCAGTCAAAGCTGGATGCCTCCCCTGGGAAAGCAGGAGATCTTTGGAAGGGAGATTGACCTCCTGACACGGGCGTGTCCTGAACCGAGCAGGCTAATCATTTGGGATCAAATGGCAACACCTCTGCTGCCCGCTAAACAAACAGCGTCCAAGGGGTTAAAAAACAGGCCTGCCCGCAAGAGGCTCGGAGGGAGACACTCCGGCAGAGGCTTTGGAATCCTGTTAATTAATGCCACACATGTGCTGCGTTTAACCTCTGACCTTTCTCATAATAGTTTATACCCGTCCTACCAAGGCCGATGTGTCCTAATGTGCGGGGTTGCTGGGGCAACGGTCACGTGACCGCCTTAACGATGTGATCCCATTTCTTGGAGGTGGTGCCGAAGGGAACCTCCAGTTTAGAGGGGGCAACACCCACCATGCACATGTGCGCAGTTTCATTGATGCGGCCTTCTTAGAATGGAGTCGGGCAGAGCGCCGTTTTCAGGCCATGGATAATGCAATCCCGTCCCCTTTCGGCAGCCTTCTGGTGAACAGGGTCCCTTCACCCTACTAGGGCTACTTGGTTAGTTTTTGTGGCTACTGTGCTCAGGGAACCCCAAAAACTGGGCGGTGGGACCCCATATGTGTGTGTGTAGGGGTGCCCTTTTGGGCATCCTATCCCTTCTGGGGCTCTCTGCATCAGGGCGCTGTGCATTACAGTCACCCCAGAAGGTACTCAAAGATGTACGAGACGGTCAGGTGTGTAGGAGGTCAAGTGGGTGCCTTGTTTTTACCTCATCCCTCAGCCTATCATAGTGGGCTGAAATGGCTGTACCCAGTGATGTCATTCAGGGGGAACGGACCAGAACGGGCATTCCGGATCCTAACGGGCTCCGTGGCTGGTTCCGGGTTCCCGACACGTGCCAATCAAAAGTGAGTTCCTGTTCCTAAATCATTTGAATGATACCACTGGCTGTACCTGCCAGGGATATCAAACGTGTTTCATACAGCAGGCCGAATAGTATTCATGCTGCCTGCTGGGGGCCGGAAGTGATGTAATGAAGCAGGAAGTGATGTTGTTAAACAGGTCATGACCAGAAATAAATATTTTTCCCCCCTCAGTAACCCATTAGCTGCAAATGGCAGAATAGCCAAATCATATTTTCAAGGTATGGGAGAGTTCCTCAGCACAGCTCAGCAGCTGAGAGCAACTGACGGTGGTGGGCCAGACAAAAGAGTCTCTGGAGACTGCCCTTGCCCTAGAGAGGCTCCCCAGCATGCCTAAGGTGCACCGGCCCACCGGCCTCGCCATTCCAGCACAACTTAGGATTGTGCCCCAAGAGTGGTCCAAATGCTCTTTATGGTGGCCCTTGTGTCAGCCCAACTTTGCTGGCCTAACTGTGCCGGCCCAACTCTAGGTTAGGATTGTACTGTAAGAGGCTTTGGGAACCGTCAGGCTTACTGCCCCTCTCTGAAAAAGGAGGAGGGATCACCCCTGTTGCCCCACACCTGCCCACTCACCTGTCCACACTGCAGAAGGAGGGGTGTAACCAGTGATGTCATTCAAGGGGAACAGACCAGAACGGGCGTTCCGGATCCTAACGGGCTCCGTGGCTGGTTCTGGGTTCCCGACAAGTGCCAATCAAAAGTGAGTTCCTGTTCCTAAATCATTTGAATGACACCACTGGCCGACGCATGTCATCTGTGCTGGCCCAGAACCAGTGATGTCATTCAGGGGGGAACGGACCGGCGTTCCGGATCCTAACGGGCTCCATGGCTGGTTCCGGGTTCCCGACAAGTACCAATCAAAAGTGAGTTCCTGTTCCTAAATCATTTCAATGACACCACTGGGTGTAACCAGTGGTGCCATTCAAATGAATTAACAACCGGTTCTATGACGTCATAGCCGGAGCCAAAAAACCCCCGAAGCCAGATGAGGTAAGCGAGTGGGCGGGGCCCGGCCTGGCCATTTAACAACCAGTTCTATAGAACCTGGGCGAACTCCCTGAATTTCACTACTGGGTGTAACCCCTGCTAACTGGTCAAGAGGCACTTTTTCATGTGGTGCTCTTCTTATTTTTAGCAGGGGAGAGTAATTGTCCCTCTTCACCCCTGCGCAGTGTCTTTTCTAGTGGCTGTTGCTGGGGGTGTTCTGCATTTTTTTTTTAAGATTGTGAGCCCTTTGGGGACAGGGAACCCTTTAACTATTATTACTATTTGCCTGTAAACCACTGTGTGAACTTTGTGTTGAAAAGCGGTATATAAATACGATGGATGGATGGATGGATGGATGGATGGATGGATGGATGGATGGATGGATGGATGGATGGATGTTAACCTAACCAGGAGCAAAGTGAGGAGCAAGGCCTAATCACATCTCTGACCCACAGATAGAGAAGATCCAGGGGGGCTCTCACTTGTTATGGGTCTCTCCATGTGTTACTGCTGTTTCTCTGTGCCAAAGCTGTTTCCAGAATAACACGAACATTCTGGCAGCGGATGTAGGGTTAGGTTAGCAAAACCAAGATGGGGGGGAAGAGAGAAGGAGAATGCCACATGCTAAGGAGATGCAGATGTCTGGATGTTGGCAGGAGTGTGGTGCGGCGGCAGCAGCTGATCCACATAACAGTTCATAAAGTGCTGAATAGTGGAAAAGTATTAAAAGGGAAAACCTGTCCTTTTAAAGAGCCGGTGAGCCATCAAAGCTGGTTAGCAACAGCTGAAAGCTGGAGCCTGCTTTTGTCTTTGTGTGGACTGATGGTTGAGCTTCTGGTACTGCCTGAAGCTAAGCAGGAGACTCCATCTTTGGATGGGAGACAGAAAGCCAGGCTGTGACAAGCTGCAGTACCTGTTGTGGCAGAATGGAGGCACTTCGGAGCTGATTCACCAGTGTGGGGAGGCCAGCTGGCAAAAGAACGGAGTACGACTTTCAGGATCTGTCCAGGCTGGACTTACGATTGCTTTCTGAAGCTCGATGGCATGCAGCCAGAGGAGAGAACCACACTGCGAAGGCTACATCTGGGACTGAGAATCTGGTGACTCACAGAACACTGTATACTGGTAAAAACTCCATGGAAAAATGGTGCTTCAGACTAGCCTGCCCATGTAGACCGCCCTGGGCATTTGCTGTGGCATGGGATATAAATTCTTCAAATGAATGAATATTATTACCAAATATTAAATCAGCATCCCTATTTTCACTGAAACAGTTCTGGACCAGTGGCGTTCCTATTGGGGGCAAAACACTACATTTCGGGAGCATGAGCTCCTGTGTAAAGTCCCCTTGCCTTCAGAACCATTCGCGGTATATCTTGAAAAAGATTGCCAGGTCAGATATATCTTCTGCACGTTTTCTAGTTCCAGCCTATCCTTTTTGACAGGTGGCTACCAGAACTGTACACAGCACTCCAGGCCTTACTATGGATTTGTACCAGATTATTTGGGGCGTGCCAGAAACTTTGAGCTGCTGGCATGTTGTGCACCCTGAGAACGAGCTTTAGACCTTCAGAGCTGCCTGCCTTCCATCTTGATAAAGCTGGTTCGGTCGCTGGTTGAAATCCCCACTTCTTGGAGGTTTGGGCCATAAATTAATCCAGGGTTTCCTCTGTGTCTAGCCTTGATTGGATTACAGGCTCCCCACCCACTAGCAACCACACCGAATATTTGCCTAAGCATCGTATTTTTTTGTGGCGTATCCAGTGATGTCATGCAGGGGGTACGCGGGGGTATGCGAGTACCGGTTTCTAGGATTATGGCTGGCCCCGCCCACTCGCCCGCCCACTCGTCGACTCTGCCCTCTGCAACGTTTGAATTTCCTGCATGTTTGAGTTGCCTGCACGTTCTCGGAGCCAGGCAGGCAGGCAGGCAGGCAGCGAGCGGAGCCTTTCCTTTCATTGCCACTGAAAAATGAGTTGCTCTGGGGTTTTAACATGATGCCAGGCCCCCTTAACATGTTCTGAGGGTGCTGTGGAATACTGTGGCAACTGTTGGGTCAGTTTGAAATCATCTGAGGCCTCAAAAAGGGCTTTTTTTCATGTCACTTCCTGCCACGACCTCACTTCCGGCTTATGACGTCACTTCCGGTGGGCGGGTCCCGACACGTGCCAATCAAAAGTGAGTACCTGTTCTTAAATCATTTAGAAGACACCACTGGGCGTATCTATATCCAGGGGAAGCAACGAGATTGAAACAGTCTTGCACAGAGGCATCTTACAGGCTGTTTACAAGAATGGAGGTGGGGGGGGGGAGCCCCAAGTTCTCAACATGCGGGAAGCAGCCCTTTCTCCGAGGAGGGCCTTCCCTGGTGTCTAACGACAGGAAAGGCCATGATGTCAGAAGCTGGGCTGCGGCTGGCCGGCGCTGCTCCCCTGCCCCCGTAACGGTCTCCACTCTCACCACATGCTGCCGTGTGTGTGCTGAGGCATAAACGCACCCATGTAAACGCATGCTTGCACACCGCGTTAGAAACCACACAGCCCACGCTTCGGCAAAAGGTTTCCATTTAGTCCTGTGGCTGGCTGGAAATTCAGGGTGGACGTTGGGCTCCTGCAGTAGTTCCAGAGACATCCTGGAGCAGCCGATCTCCTGGCAGCGGAAAACCCTGGAGAGCCTTCCCCCGAGTGCCACGATGTGGTGCTGTGGATCATATTCCAGCAAATTAAGACCATGGAGCAGACCAAACATGCATCTAGACCAGGGGTTCCCAAACTTGGTGACCCATTGCATTGTACGATCTGGGACAATCTGGGGCCAACTTAGGCCAGGACGCTGCAGGGTAAAATGGCAGGTAAAATGGCGGGTAAAATCACTGCCTTCCTGCTGTCCTTATACTATCCTTCTATTCCCATTGCCAACGTTTTTGCTCCTCTGTTGATATGATTCTTTTTACAAACATTAATAAGACAGAGGTGGCCCAAGATCGCTCTTGATTGGGGCAGGACACCAAAGGCTCCTCCTACCTCCTGCACTTCCTGGATCTGAAAAGGAACAAGGGAGTGGAGCAGAAAAGAATGCATGGAGGACAGAAGAGAGGTGGGCTAGAGTGTCTTCTGGGAGATGCTGTAGTCCACCAGTCCTCCACTTCTGTTCCATCCTGTTCCCCTCTTCCATTCCAAACCCTGTGTGTGGGAGCAGAGGTGGATCTAAGGGGGGGCAAATCTGTAAGTTTTGCAAGAAGCTTTACCATGCAGTGGAAAACACTCCTCTCCTGCACTGTTCTAACCATTCCTCACAGGGAACAGCAACATCTTGGCGTTGCTAACTGGCTACAGCAGCAAGGGAGAGGAGGGATTTACATGACAGGGTAAGGCTTCTTGCAAAACTTACAGATTTGCCCCCCCCTTAGATCTGCCTCTGTGTGGGAGGAGTGGTAGAAAAGGTGAAGGTGGACAGTAGTGGCAGTTAGACTTATGGGGCAACCAACCCTGTAAGGATGCTTTAATACAGTGGTATTCAAACATTTTAGACCAGGACCCACTTTTTAGAATGGCATTCGTATCGGGACCCACCGAAAGCGATGTTGTCAGCCTGGAAGCGATGTCATAGCCGGAAGTGGCATCATCAAGCAAGAAGTGCTGTCATTAACCTGGAAGTGATGTCGTAGCAAGAAGTGACATCATCAAGCAGGAAATGCTGTCATTGTAACATCATAAAATGACACCCCTGAAATGCAAATCGGCATTCTTGGACTGCAGCAATTGTACAACTATGAAACATCCCTGACCGAACGCAAGATGAAGACAAAATACGATGCAAAAGCGGTGAACTAAAAATGAAATTAAAAAAAAAAACTCACTTGAAAATTCAAACTGTGAACACTCACAATAGGACTATAACAAGGGTCAGGTCTGCAGTTTCCAAGATGGCTGCTCCCAGCTATCCGCGAATCACCTGACATCAGGTCGTGACCCACCAAGTGGGTCCCGACCCACAGTTTGAACATCACTGCTTTAATTGCATATGCCAGTGGTTCTCAACCTTTTTCATGCTGCGACCCCAATGCATAAATACACAAACTGAAGTATGAGACTTGGGACCCAACACCAATCCTTTCCCCCTTACAAAACCTGATCTGCCCCCTTCGCCTCCCACCCCCACCTGCCCCATTTCTCCCTACATTTGCCCCTTCACAACAACCCTACAAAGTAGCAGCCTAAGCAGGAACTGTCGGGCAAGAACAGGCTATGCAGGATTAGATCAAGAACCCAGTTTGGATAAGACGGTGCCATTATTGGATTGGATCCAAACCCTCTCTTGCACAGGCTTGGAAAGGTGGCTGTGACCCCCTAAAGTAAGGCTTTGTGACCCCACTGGGGTCCCGACCCACAGGTTGAAGGACACTGGAATATGTAATCTTACAGTGGGTTCAGTTGCACAATAATGTCGCTTTATTGCTTCATCAATCTAAAAGGCAATTATGGAGGAGAGGAAGAGGAAGGAAGCCATGGCCCTCACATCTGCATATGCATTCAAGTCATGAAGATACATCTGGGCCCCACTCAGAGCTCTAACCCCTGGAGACTGACATGGCATTTGCCCAAAGGCAAGAATAGGTAAATGCTTTACCAGGGACAGATGCCAGAAAAAAAGGGGATTGTCCCCTGGTAAATAGGGACAGTTGAAGTCCATGAGCTTGCAACAGTGCTTGACACATTTTTCATTCATTCATTCATTCATTCATTCATTCATTCATTTCACCAAGCAGGAAACTGCTTGAAGAAGTGGCAGAAACCAAACGGGTGAAATCATGCGGATGTATGCATGTATTTGTGTGTGTGTGTGTGTGTGTGTGTGTGTGTGTGTGTGTGTGTGTGAGAGAGAGAGAGAGAGAGAGAGAGAGAGAGAGAGAGAGGTTTGATCCATGTGGTCTGGACTTGAGCATGCATGAATGGGCACTCGCTTGAAGCTCCACAATAAAAACTTTCCTTGGCTTATCACTGCCCCTCATTAGTAAATGGTTAGCCACTGTAAACAACGGAAGGAACAGCAATTGTGTCTTTGAGCCACAGAGACTGAAAGGGAAGGTCTTCAAGAGATCCCTTTTGTTGCGGCATGAGGAGGAGTGTCACAGTGTCACTAAGGATGGACAAATGAGCCCCCTGGCTGGCCTTTGTGTGGCGGGTTTCCGTTTGCAAGAAACAAGCCCCTGGGGCTATACATTTGTTCGCGGTTTCTTTGGCTGCCAGTTGTCCTTTTGCAGAGCTTCCTGACGTGCTGTTCCCCATGCCCTGGGCAGGCCCTCTAGGGAGAAGCATCTTGTGTACATTTTAGAAAACCAAAACTATCCTTCGCTCTTAATTTGCAGAAAACATCATGGCGGTTCCCTCCGTCTAATACACATGTTATGTGTGTCCACTGTTGTCCTCAGTCTCCTAGGCCAAACCCTCAGACAAAAAGAATTAAGAGGAATGCAGAGTTGGGTGATGCCTGATCTACACATTCCAGTAGAACACTAATGTTCTGATGTTTGAACTACCCATTAGATCCCGTCAGGCTTTGATGTTCCGGGATATTGGACAGCTCCAAAAATAAAGGACATCTGGCAACCCTAAGTCATGTCAGCATGCCGTTTTTCAAGAGCCTTCCATCTTCTCTGCCATTTTGAATTTCACAGTTCCTAGCCCCAGATGTTCAGGATTAGTCAGGCACCATAAATCCTTGAGGTTTTTCTTCTTTTTAAATTTAATTTAGGGGGGAAAATGTCAAGAGTGATCCAGAATAATCCAGTCCCCGTAGTAGATGGTCAGAAGCAGGGAAGAATTAAATCTCCCCTCCCCCAATGCTAAAAGGCACGTTCGCAAGTTAGCCTGTGGAGCTGTAGTAATACACTGACTACCGAGAGCTGTAGTAACCGCTGTGCATCATTATCCTTTTGCACAAATGAGAAGATTCTCTGGAATCTCACTCTGCACCCTGGAAACGAGGATTCTCTGTTGTTGACATTATGGGATACCTATCCAGGTTTCGGATGCAATGCACATGTATCCATGTGGCCTACCGCAGAGAGATGGAGGGGATCATGCTAGGCTGATCTGCGCTGCATCCTACACAGGTTAGGCAGCAGCTAGAGCTCACCTTGCGGTAAGGGGATATTTCTTCAGAGTATGTATGTTCCTCTTCCCCAGGTGCTGAGACTCATCTAGGCATGCACATGGAAGGGGTGATGTGCCTGCTCAGAAAGAGACCCAGAAGAGACTTCATCACACACATATGCACACACCCAGATGAGCCCACAGCAAGGTTAATTTCCCTCGCAGCCACAAGCATTGAGGAAGTGGCAGTTTAATAGGGAAACCTCTTTTGTAGCCAAAATGAAGCTTCCAAGATAGAGGTGGCCCAGCTTTTGAAAACGGCTTCCCCCAGCTCTTCACGACCCCCTGAAAATTGGTTCGCGACCCACCTCAGGGGTCCCGAACTCCAGATTGGAAACCATTGCAATAACAGAACGACCTACGTCTGACACAAGAGTCAACTAATATGGAAGATCGGACTGTTCAGATTCCTGTTTATTTTTGAGCTTTGAGTTTGAGATTTGCACCTCCCATGCCATTTGAATTTGGGCGATGTCATTATTGGGTGTCAAGAAGTGAGGTTAAAACTCCCTTGGTTTCCTTTGGAAGCACAGAGGGGATTATTGCCATTCATGTATTGTGCATGGTTTTGGGTCATAGGTTCATGGAGTTCAATGAGATGCACCTTCACAAGAAATGAGACCACCCCTACTGCCCAATTTCTAGAGGTGACATTTTTGTCAGCGATAATGAAATAAAACATATCAGCACTTCCTCCGCTTCTCATGTTTGCCACAAAGCAAAACAACCCCCCAAACCCCCAAACCTGCAAAATCTGTGAAAAAACAAAACTATTATCTAACGCCTCTACAAATTCTCTTATACCTGTACAAGCATGTGGCAGCATCTGCTGATACTATACCACCTAAACCATCTACCTGGTACACTTTTACAGCAATTATAATTTATAATTTGTAAAAAATGCACCCTTGGAATAAAACCACTATAATGCCGCATTCCGCATGTCGAACGTTGGAAAATACTAAAATTCTCAACAAAACAAACACAAACAGAACAATACAAACAGCAGCAGCAGCAGCAACAAAACAACCACCACCAACTGAAAACATTTTCACCTGTCTCTACCAATTGCTTATTCTTTCGCTTGTCAGTCTTCTATGGGTGTGTTTCAACTGTGCACTGAGAGGTGGCAGCAAATCCCCTAGGAAAGAGGCAGAAGATGAACTCTCTCTGTGCATATTTATCTATCTATGAGAGAGAGAGAGAGAGAGAGAGAGAGAGAGAGAGAGAGAGAGAGAGTTTGTGACAGTCAAGTATTTATCTTTTGCAAGCATCCCTGGAAATGCCCATATAAGGTTATTTCGGATGCGCTTGGTAGCACTATTTGGGTTGGAAGAACCCAGTGCATGCAGCTAAAAAGGGATCCCAGCTTCATCTGGAATTCCAGCTGCAAAGCAGAGCAGGCTTCGGAAAGTGACCCAGAGGTAACCCTGGCCCAAAGGTGGAACAACCATGCTTGGAACTGGGGGGGGGGTTATGGCAAGGGGGATGCAGTGGTAGTGGTAATGGGTTTCCACGTCTGCTGTCAGGCATGCTTTAAAATATTGCTTTGCAATTGGTGGCTAAGTTCCAGGTGCAATATGATGCCTGCATATAGCGTTAACAGAACAGCTTGCAGAGCACCTGCCTATACATATAATAGTATATGTGAAGTGCCTTGCACACTTGGGAAGTGCTATACAAATGTTAAGTGTAACAATAATAGTGGCGCCGTGGGTTAAACCGCTGAGGCTGAGCTTGCTGACTGGAAGGTTGGCAGTTCAAGGCCACGCGGCGGAGTGAGCTCCTGTCGCCTGTCCCAGCTCCTGCCAACCTAGTGGTTCGAAAGCATGTAAAAAATAGGAGTGGATAAATAGGTACCACTTCAGTGGGAAGGTAACAGCGTTCCGTGCACCTCGGCGTATAGTCATGCCGGCCACATGACCATGGAAACTGTCCTCAGACAAACGCCGGCGCTTCGGCTTAGAAACAGAGATGAGCACTGCCCCCTCATCGACTAGACAATTCGGTCATGGGGAAACCTTTTTACAGAAACCCACAGATCGACATTCTTCAGAACCCATCCTTTCCTTTACTATCACATCCATGGAATGCGCAATAACTGCAGCAACGACCACCACCACTACCATCACATGTACCTACACCAGGTTTCTGCTGTGCATTCAACGACGACAAAGGAATCCGTCTGTCTCTCATTGGAAAAGAATTTACCTTGTGTTTAGTGTTTTCCCCCTACTCAGGCTTGCTGTCAGTGAGTAACTTCAGGAGCTTGGAAAACTCCCTTTCCACACATTGAGAAGATTGGACCAGATGATAGCAGGGCCCAGATGGGGAGGACTGAAGCTCTACTGACAGGCCTCTGTCTAGAAGTCCTGGGGTCGGAATGCCCCAGGCCACCTGATAAGATGAAGGCTAGATTCACAGGTAAAAGGTACAGGTGTTTGTTGAGAAAATGGAGTTCACAGCAGTGAAAGGAAGCATAAGAGTTCTTTAGTTCACATGCCGAGGGCAACGTGTCTATGAAGTGGTGGTTGCTCAATCGGAAATGAAAGACAAACACATTTTTACTAACAATGCATTAGCGCAACGTTGGTAGAAATGCAATCTCCAGAGCATCATGGTAGAAAAAATATTCCTGGTACTTGGACCTATGCTTTATTTTACTAACCATGGGCTGTTCAAGGAGAGTTGGAATGAAATTTCCCATGTATCCCAAATAGCAATTTCACAGTTTTCAGCTTTCTGGGATTGGGGACAACTTGTTCCTTTAGCAAGATCGCTGGAGTGGAGACCATCACAAATGTAAAGTCGGAGATTTGTTCCTGAATGCATTTTTCTTAAAAAAAATCATTGCATTTTAAACAGGTGAGCTCTTTGCTCCGGCACTGTTTTCTTGTGGAAAATCATCCATCCAAAAGAAGCTGAAGAAAGGAGGAAGATGTTTTCTGAAGGCTGTGTGGCGGGGGGGGGGGGGGGATGGACATGATTGATGGGAATCTAAGGGCATAGCTAAAGAAGTGCAGGGGGGTGCAATTGCACCAGGCAACAAGCTTTTTTTCGGGGGGGGGAACAAAAGCTGAGCTTGACACTAGTGGCCAAAATGGTGAAAACTTTGGTATGTATGAGCAATATATGAGCAATCATGTTTTATATCATTGGTGTAATATCTTTATCAAAAGTCATGGCCCAAGAACCAGAAAATGAAACCATAAGTGTCACATACAAATTGAGGTTTGTTAAAATCATGGCTTTTAGGAACAATACTGTCATATCATTTGATGGGGAATTTCACGCAGAATTCAGTGAAACAAACGGGAGTATAATATCTGCATTCGATCAAAAGGTTATGGCCAAAGCCCCCCCCCCTCAAGAAAATAAACTGTGACATCACTTCCTGTTGCAATATCACTTCTGGGGCAATGGTTTTCCCTCTGCACTGGGCTACACTTTCATTTGCTATGCCCCTGGGGGAATCACAGATTTGAGGACAGGAGGCAATCCCTGAATGCACAGTTATGATGCAATTTATAGCACCCAACTTGCAATTAAGGAATGCCACAGGGACAGAAAAAATAGGGGGGGGGACCCGAAAGTGCTGAAAAATATATTTTATTGCTAAAAACTCCAATAATGTCTGGCACATGAGAGACCCTTGGAGGTCAACGTCAAGTATTTTTCAACACTTCACAGAATCATTTCTGTAAACTGCATTCAGCAAAGATTTCATAAGAGTCTGCTGACTTCACTGATGAAAGTATGTATAAATAAATTCATCAAAAGCTAAAAAATATGTATCTTTGGGCTCAGAGGAAGAACTCCCTTGAATCATTCTGGACACTGGCCTGTACTCAATCAATAAAATCAATCAATGGCCTTTCAATCAATAAAATGTATTTTGTTTCCAGCACTTTGGGGTCTTTTTCCCCCAAGTTTGCAAAAGAGCTTCATCCTTGGCTCATGGTTCAGGGCTTTCTCCTTGGCTTCGGGGCTCCCAGCAACCTGGTATCCAGGGGTATAGCTAATGAAAGTGTAGCCCAGGACAGAGGGCAAAAGGTTGCCCCAGAAGTGACATCACAATAGGAAGTGATGTCACGCTTGTAGTTTTGTTTTCTGGGTTTTCGGCCATAACATTTGCTAGAGCAAGTATATCACACTCTGGATTGTTTCATTGCATTCTGCATTAAATTCCCTTTCCAATGAAATACAACATGATGGCATCATTCATACATATCAAGGTTTTCACAGTTTTTTCACAATTTCAGCTTGTTGCCCACTGTATTGGAAAAGACAGGAGATATCCCAAGGATAGGGAGTGGTATCAGCAATGGCCCCTTGTCCCAGATAAACCAGGGATTATAGGGTTAATCCCAGAAGGTTTTGCAAGCCTTGGGAGCACAGCTGTAGGCTGTTGAGGCTCTCTATGAAGGGAGACCAGCACAGGTGCAGATGGGCGTGGCTGATGTTAGAGTCTGCCCAGCAACAGACATGGATTGGCTGGCCTAAACAGACATGAATAAAGCTGGAGGCAGAAGAAAGAGAAAGGGATCTGGGGAGGGACCTGAGAAGGTCCTAGGAAGGCATCTGGGTTGGTGCTGGAAGGGAGAAACTGTATAGGTACTGGAGGATGGTACCTGGGATGGACTGCCTGCCTGTTGGACAGACTGCCTGAAGGACAGATGGATTGCTAGATTGGCTAAGGTAAGCTCATGGGGGGGAACTGTTGTATGTCTGCCACGCCCCTGGAGCCACCAAGTGGAAGAGGCAGTTGAGGCTTGGGCAAGCTGACTGCCTATTGTTTGGTGGTGGGGTTTGTTTGGAGCCAAGCCAGTGATGAGGGCCAGTCTGGAGGAGGCTGGCCAGCCGGGGATCCCAAGCAAAGCTGCTGGAAGAGAGGAGGCCCAGTGGGTGAATGAACCCCTTCCCTCTTGCCCATCTCTGAGGCTGCTCTGTGGGGAAACTAGTTAGCCTAGTGTGGGCATTAGAGCCCTTGGGGTGGCCCGGCAGGGCAGGGAATTTGGCATAACACCCACCCCTAAAGCTTGTTGCCAAGTGCAACTGCACCCCTTGCACTTCTTTAGCTATGCCCCTGCAGGGGTCAGCATGAAGTTGAGCCTTGTGGGTTTCATTATTAAGGCCCCCCCACCTTTTTCCCTGTAATGTGAGTCCCGCTTCCCAGCCTTTGAGTGTCTTCCCTAGATTTTCTCATTTTCGTAGCTACAATAGGTGTCCAGCAGTGCATTCCTTGAGCAGTGTACAAAGTCGAAATATTTTCGTTTGGGGGATTCTCTTTGCAGAATCTTAGGACAGTGGGAACAGAGACTGCCAGAAAGCAGAGAACCGCGGCTGAGTCCTCTTCAGCAGCTTAGACACCAGGGACTGTCAGAGACCAGCAAGGGTCAGCACTTATCAACCAAGCGTGGTTTACTTCCTGCTTTGACACCTTCATAAATTTCCTCCCGGAGGATACCCAGACCTAGCCGTCTAAACCTACCAGGTCCAGTTCAGAGTTTCATTCCACATTCATAACCAAGCAGCAGTCCCTGGAGTATTCCCTGTGTCTGATCAGGTTTCACGGTGTTGCAACTCTGCACTCACCCTCTACGTTCTTTCCCTTTGTTTTCCCAGCAACGAGTGGGAAATGGTTTTTATTTCCTTTCTTTAAAAAGCTGGCCGCTTTCCCCCCAACACCTCCCCACCGGCTCTCGTCACCCAAAACGATTTTGATTTTGACCAGAAGACAGTTTTTCAGGTGGGAGGATCACGATCTGGATTGCAGCTTTTTGGGTGGGATGAACGGATTTCTATTTTTTTTATAACCACAGTTCTTTTGAAAGAAAACAGACATGCCAGCTACTCCCTCCATACAAGCAAAGAGTAGGCCCAAGGACAAAGAAGTTAATGGCGGAAAGTGATTGCAACACAGGGGTGGGGTGGGAAACTCTGGCTGGGTTTGCGGTAATGCTGAAACGGTGGTGGACTGGGCTGGCCAAAGTTTTGTCCCTGGAAAATGTGCCAAGTTGAAATGTTGAGATTTCCATTGGAGAAAAATGGCTTGGAGATGATATACGCTGATATCGTCAAGAAAACTAAGACAGATAGTTGTTTTTCTGGCTGGATGTGAATAGAGACGCCAGATCTCTGATTTTGGACCTGAGTTTTGGAAGGTCACGAGGCCTCACCATAAGAAGAATCCCCACTGGGTCAGGCCACAGGCCCATCTAGCCCAGCTTCCTGTATCTCACAGTGGTCCACCAGATGCCTCAGGGAGTGCAAAAGACAACAAGATCCTTGCATCCTGTTGACACTGCCCTGCATCTGGCATTCTGAGACAGCCTACATTTAAAACCAGGAGGGTACACAGATCCATCACAGCTTTTAACCTGTGATGGACATTTCTTCTAGAAATCTGTCCTTTTAAAGGCATCCAGACCAGACCAAAACCCTGTGGCAAGGAGTTCCACAGGATAATTACATGCTGGATAAAGAAATATTTTCTTTGGTCTAACTCTCCCAACACTTAATTTTAGTGGCTCTCCCCTGCACCAATTGCATCAATGGTCACCAAATCAACACCTGCAATGTTTAGTCCAAAAGGTATGTCCAGACATTTTGTGAACCAAAACTGAGAGTGCAATCTTAAGCTGGAGTTAGGCCAGCAGAGTTTGGCCGGCATCAGGGCCACTGTAAAGCGTGTTTGGACCACTCTCGGAGTCAGGGGGGATGGGGCATGTCTGTATGCTGCCCTCTTTGACTCTGAGAGTGGTCCAAACATTCTTTACATTCTGGCCTTTGTGCCAGCCAAACTTTGCTGGCTTCACTGTGCTGGCCTAACTCCAGGTTAGGACTAAGCCTTTAGTAAGATAAATGTGAAAGATGGTGAGGGGCATGTGGGGTCCGCAACCCAACCCCGTGTTTAATGTCAACGCAAAACTCCTGCCATATCAGGTTTAATTTGCATTCCCCTGGAAATGGAGCCTTGAATTGGAGGATGCTTTGGGCTATTGCATGGACATGTGGACGTGGTGGTGCAGCGAGTTAATCCGCTGTTGCTGGGCTTTCAGCCACAAGGTTGGGAGTTCAAGACTGTGCAACGGAGTGAGCTCCCGTTGCTTGTCCCAGCTCCTGCCAACCTAGCAGTTTGAAAGCACCTAAAATGCAAGGAGATAAATAGGGACCACTTTGGTGGGAAGGTACCGGTGTTCCGTGCGCTATGGTGTAGAGTCATGCCGGCCACATGACCACGGAAGCTTGTCCTCGGACAAAAACGCCGGCTCTACAGGCTTAGAAACGGAGATGAGCACCGCCCCCTACAGTCACGACTAGACCATTGTGTCACGACTAGACCATTCTGTCGTGGGGAAACGTTTATCTTTTACCTTTTTGGGCTATTGAGGACCAAACAGGCTTCCAGGAAGCTTTAGGGTCACTTCAAAGGAAGAGCATTATCATAGCGGTAATTTATATTGCTCCTCTCTTTCACCTGCTGCCTGCACCATCTGTTGGCAAGCTGGCTTCCTTCCCCCTGGCTGATGCAATGCCATAATCGACGAACACATGTTCTCGTCTCAGGTTCCTCTCAAACCCTGCCTTACCATAGCCCAGAGGAATCAGTTCAGCATATGGCACCGAGATAGCTGCCAGCCTTGGCAGTGAGATCATGCCAACCGCAAGCTGGAATTGGGGCAGAGGATTCGGGTTTGTTATACTGATTGTTGTAAATATCATAATATGCTAAGAGAAAGCTCCAAGAGCCCTCAGACGGCAGGATTTTGGAAGGCTGGTGCTGTGATGCTCAGATTGTGCAACACTTTGCTTCTCTGATCATTGCCAACTGATCAACTCATTGCCAACTGATCAGAGCCAGATCTGCCTGATGGATTGTTCATGGGACGAGGAAGATGGGTCTTGGAAACCCAAGATGGCTTGGAAACCTGGCAGCTGCCTGCTTCCCACTATCCGAGAAAATCACTCACTAAAACACCCAGTGCCAAGTTATGGGGGCACCTGGCCAAGGATCTCTGTGGCCATCCTTAGTAGTGGGAGGGAGTGGCATGAGCAGCCGCCATCTTATTGACCCATGATGCAATGCTTCACCAATATCATTGTACGTAATGGCAGGAATAAGGACGTTGCATTACAGATAAGGGAAAATGGTCTTCTTCAGGATGGCTACCAAAGAGTGCTCCAAAGCAGCTCCACCAAGATTTGGAAGAGGCTGATCATCGCAGTAGCTCGGAGTGCTTTGAAGTTGGGGTGCATTGGCAGCTGCCATCTTTTTTTGCCAGGGCCTCAGAGGTTGGCCATGAACGCTTGAAGGCCTTTGGCTGCTGCCCAAGTTGACTGACCCCTGAGGCTGTCCCTGCCTGCACCTAACATGACTTATAGTAGGATAATGGCCACTTTTGGAAATTCAAATTAAGACTTATATGTCCTTCTCCTGAATATAAGAAGAGTCCCACTGGATCAGGCCATAGGCCCATCTAGTCCAGCTTCCTGTATCTCACAGTGGCCCACCAGATGCCTCAGGGAGCACACGAGACAACAAGATGCCTGCATCCTCTTGCCTCTCCCCTGCAACTGGCATTCTGAGGTAAATTCTGAGCTAAACACACAGCCAAGATTCTTCACAGCATTTTTCTTTGAACCAGATGCCCCTCTGCAGAAATGTACACATAGGCCCATCTAGTCCAGCTTCCTGTATCTCACAGTAGCCCACCAGATGCCTCAAGGAGCGCACAAGATACCTGCCTCTTGCTGCCACTCCCCTGCATCTGGCATTCCAAGGTAGCCTACTTATAACTATGAACTAGAAGGTCATGAACTAGAACTTATGAACTAGAAGTTTCCAGGCTTATATCAGATTTGTAACCCTTTCATCTAGGCTGGACACAAAGCCCCACGCAAGAATATTTTATTTCTTCATTTATCTATCTATGTATTTAAAGCACTGGTTCCCAACCCATGGTCTGCCCTAAGAAGTGGCGCATTCAAGAGAAAAAAGATCATCTTTGATCATTTCCAGCATCTTGCTGAGCAAGGACACCCCGATGGACCACCAGAAAGGACCAAGAACGGACAGCCTACCACCACAGCACCCACAAATCTTTTCTATAAATACTCATGATGCAGCCACCCCTCTCCAACCCACAATTTCCCCCGATCTTCCCCCTGTAGCCTTCACAAAACAACCAAAGGCCAATTTCTTCTACTAGCCTGACTCAGGTGATTCACAAATAAACCAGGAATAGGCTCCACACCATAATGGTTGTGCATGGTTATGCTATGCATGTGTGCTGCCCCCCATCACTTCCTGCTTCATTCCCCTATTCATGTGGGGGCCAGTTCATCCAAACCCTCCCCACCCAGGCAATTAAGAGCGCAATCCTAACCTGGAGTGAGGCTGGCACAAACTTCCAGCAAAGTTTGGCCGGCACAAGGGCCACCGTAAAGCGTGTTTGGACCACTCCTGGAGTCAGGGAGGATGGTGCATGTCTGTGTGCTGGCCTCTCTGACTCCGAGAATGGTCCAAACGTACTTTATGGTGTCCCTTGTGCTGGCCAGACTTTGCTTTATTTACCTCATATTTACCTCAGAATTTTACCTCAGAAATTTACCTCAGAATGCCAGATACAAGGGAGTGCTGTTTGGACCACTCTCGGAGTCAGGGAGAATGGTGCATGTCTGTGTGCTGGCCTCTCTGACCCTGAGAGTGGTCCTAACATACTTTAAGGTGTCCCTTGTGCCGGCCAAACTGTGCCGGCCTAACTCCAGGTTAGGATCTCACTCTAACAGAACCTTGGAAGCAAGGGAAAGCATTAGAACATGTGTACAAGGTGAGCATGTGTGTTTGTAAACATGTGGGGCCAGTGGTGAACTCAGAGCATCACCCAAACCAGCCCAGTGGTAACAGCTAAGCCATGAGTATGCGTTTGCAGCCTGGATTCACTGACACACATGCAATGCTGCTGAGGCTGAAGCCTAGTGGGAGCCACCACAGCTCTTCTCTCAGCAACGCAGGAGCCACAGGCCAGTGCTCGGATTGTCCTCAGCCTTCCACGGACTGAAACCGAGCACTGAAAACAAAACGCTCAACTCAAAAGCCTGCCGGTGTCGCGAAGGACGAACCAACATCCACACAGCCAAACTCCACCTGCTCCTTCCATCTCTCCCCCCCCGCCACAACCGCCTCCTTCCTCTCACTTCTTCTTCCACAACTTCATTTATCATGCCCAGGGCGATTCACGAGGCCCAACAGATGCCTCCGCAGAAAGCCCACCATGATCGATAACTGAAGACAATGGGCCTGGGATGGGCCGGGAGGGCCGCTTGATGAATAAACATCAGGCGGTTTGGACACAGCTTCCTCTCTTCGCAAAATGGGGCCGATTGTGTGGCAGCCGTTTAAAATTCAGCCCTGGTTCGGGGCCTGTCTTCCCCCCAAAAGCCCCATCACCACCCTCAGAAACCTCTGAGGTGGTGACTGGCCTCCTTTATTTATTTAATTTCCCCACCCTCCTCTCTTGTCTCCCACTTAAAATGACAAACCTGTTTCTTTTCACCCCTTTCCTCTCTCTCTTTCTCCCTCTCCCCCCCCTCGACACTGCTCCCCCCCTCCGCTCCCCCTTCTTCCTTCCTTTTTCCTTTTCCCCTTGTTTCTTTCTCTGCCCCGCTTTTGTGAGCCGGCCCATGACGAATGGTAGAGAAAGGAGGAAGCTGTGAGAAACTGGAACGGCCATTGAGCGGGTGGGTGGTGAATGCTCTCCTCCGTTTCTGAGGGGGTCTGTGGGGCTCCATTTTTGTCTGGCAGCTCAAAAGCCGAAATAAGGAACAAGGGGAGGAGAAATGCACCCAAGTTGGGCCATAGAAGTGGCTTCTCTTGTGTTTTTTGGCGGCAACAGGGGTGTGTTTGGGACAAAAATCGGCCACAAAACAATGGGGGATGTTTTAATACGAGCGTTTTCCAAAGTAGGGGGTATTGACTTGTTAGAAGGAGTAGCAGATGCCAGCCTGGGGAAAATCACCCTCCTCCTTTTCCTGCCTGCAAGTCCTTTCCCCTGCACAGGAAAATCCTAGCATTGCTCACTGGTCCAATGGGACTGCAATTGCCCTCTTTCCTTCAACTCTTGCAGCGGAACAGGGCTGGTCCTCTGAGACTTTTTTTTTAAGCCGCTTCAGATATTTTATGAATAATGTTTGCAGATGCGCTGGCTACCGTCATACATGCGCCAACCGTTCCAGGTTTGAACAGCGAGGGCAATCTTAACCTGGATTTAGGCCAGCACAGTTAGGCCAGCAAAGTTTGGCCGGCACAAGGGACACCATAAAGCACATTTGGACCACTCTCGGAGTCAGGGAAGATGGCGCATGTCTGTGTGCTGGCCTCTCTGACTTTGAGAGTGGTCCAAACATGCTTTGCGGTGTCCTTGTGCCGGCTAAACTTTGCTGGCTTCACTGCGCGGGTCTAACTCCAGGTAAGGTTTACACCCTGAGTTTTTCTAGTATCTGCCCCTGTAAAATCACATATCACATTTTGTTCTGGGCTTGGAGATAAGATTTCTTATCTCTTATTATTACGGCGATCTGATGAACTTCAGGTTTTAGTTCTCCTCTCTGGGCCCCTAACAATAGAAGGCTAAGCACGTTGATTCAAAAATAAGCCCCACGGAGGGGATTTTATTCACTGGATTTTACCTGCAAGGATCGAACCTGAATGGGATCAGATACATTCACCTGCATCTGTGCTGTGTGCCCATGAACTTGGAATGCCAGTGTGCCTCTCCCATGACTGTTCACCCAGACAGCAAATGTTGCAGAATATGTTTGAGTTGGACAAGAAGCAGAGTGGAAGACGTGAGATAAGCTCTATTGCAGTGGTTCTCAAACTGTGGGTCGGGAGCAGCCATATTGAAAATATGGAAAGATGGGACACTGGAAAGGGGTAGGGCTGTGTGGTTGTTCGGCTTGTTTCAACGTTGTAAATAGACTTTTTTCTCTCTTTCCGATTCACTTTCCTGTTGGAAAATGGCTGAGAAATCACACAACTGATTGCTGCATTCTCAGGAAAGCTTCAGGCTCTGGCGTCATAATGACGGCACTTCCGGCCATGACATCACTTCTGGTGGGCCATCAGGCATAGATTTAGTCGAGAGAGTTAATGCCTCCGTTTGCCTGAAGATAAGAGCTGAAGATCTGAAGGTCGCCGGTTCGGGACTACCGGAAGTCTCTGTGAGCGGCAGACCTTGTAAATTGCAACTGATTAACAGCTGAGCTGTCTCCGGCTGCTGAGGTAAATTTCTGAGGTAAAATTCTGAGGTAAATATGAAGTAAATAAAGCAAAGTCTGGCCAGCACAAGGGACACCGTCAAGTACGTTTGGACCACTCTCGGAGTCAGAGAGGCCAGCACACAGGGGTGCGCCATCCTCCCTGACTCCGGGAGTGGTCCAAATGCCACTCCCTTGCATCTGGCATTCTGAGGTAAATTTCTGATGTAAAATTCTGAGGTAAATATGAGGTAAATAAAGCAAAGTCTGGCCAGCACAAGGTCCACCGTCAAGTATGTTTGGACCACTCTCGGAATCAGATTGACCAACACACAGACACGCACCATCCTCTCTGACTCCGAAAGTGCTCCACGCTTTATGGTGGCCCTTGTGCCGGCCAAACTTTGCTGGCTTAGCTTATGCCGGCCTAACTCCAGTTTAGGATGGCGCTCTAATTCACCCTGGTCGGAACCATGATTCTGAATGTCCTGTGCAATTCCCAGCATGCGATTGGTATGAACATCCAAAGTGCTGTGATTTCACATCCCCACAGTACAGTACACTACAAATGTCCACCACCTTGAGCCCCTTATTATGAGATGGAAATAGAGGGGGACACATCCTAAAACGAATCCACAAACATAAGAGCAGCCCTGCTGGATCAGGCCCAAGACCCATCGAGTCCCGCACCCTGTTTCCCACAGTGGCCCACCAGCTGCCTCTGGGAAGCCCACCAGCAGGAGATGAACACAGACCCTCCCCCCACCATTGCTCCTCCGAACTTGGAGGTAGCGCTTAGCCATCCTGCCGAGTAGCCATTGATAGAGTTGTCCTCCGTGAATTTGTCTAATCCCCTCTTAAAAGGGATTAGTGGCCGCAACACACATTCGGAGTGCCTGTTCTTAGGCCACCAAGTCGCCACGGCCGGGGGAACAGCCACACCTGGGACTGAAAGGAAGGATGCTGAGATGTGTCCTGTATCCCTGTATCCCTGTCCTTGCCTTTTGGCCTTGTGTCCCTTTTAGCCATCTCCTTGCTAGACACCCTTTGCCTTCTTCCTCCACAATATTTCATGACATGTGTCTCTTTGGCTCTTCATTTCTCCCCAACCTTTGGGCACCCCCCAAAAAACCTCCCCCCTCCTCTCTGCTAACCAAAGGCCTGCAAGGAGGACCGGTGTGTGACAATTCCTCAGACCAACCTCCCCGGCCCCCAACACCACCATCACCCGCTTCTCCTGCCACTCCGTGCCCAGCAGTAGGGGGAAACAGCTACTGTTTAATCCCGCTTGACAGCTCTTTCATCATCAGCCTCCTTCCCTCCAGCTTGGCTGTGGCTCATCCAAGACTCCTTTGTGGAAATAATCAAAGCCTGGTGAGTGATGGCCTTTGGGGAGGCGGGGTGGGAGGGGAGGGGGAGGAAGAGATGTCAGAGAGAACACAAGGAAGACCTCCTCATTCAGTCCCTTCTTTGGGGCTGTGCGGAGCACTTGCTTATGTGATGGCCAGATTTGCGGAGCTGGAGCTGGGGGGAGGCAGCGGGAGGGATGTGGTGTCCCTTTGTTCTTGGCCCCTCCCTGCCCTCCAAGCTCCACAGGTGTGCATTGTGGGTGGCAGGCAAGTTTGGTCCAGTGATTTCCCTTCCCACAGGTTTGGTAAGGAGGAGGGGACCAACTTTCCTTCCCTCCCAATGGTGAATATTCACGGTTTGCTAATAGGCAGATGCTCTACTTGGGCAGGATATGGGTGGAATAAAAGACGATTGTCTTCCTTCCTTCCTTGAAGGCATTCCTTGTTAATCAGGTTGTTCCCAGTCCAATTCGGAGACTTTCTTGCTTTCTCTTTCTCTATCTCTCCTTTGGCTTGACCAGCCTGTTCTGGTCATTGGGGAGGGTCGACGCTTTGTTATTTGAACAAATTTCTCAGGAACGGCTTTGAACACTTTTAAAGAGCCAAGCAGAACATACAGCTCTCAAAGAATCAATCAATAATCCACGCACCCTGTCTTTCATCATTCTTGCCGACGAAAACCACCGAGGCTAGATCAAGGTTCCTTGTCTGATCGTGGGCCAGGTGGTTCTCTCCAAATCTTAAAAGTGGATTTAGAGTTGAAGTCTGTTTGATTGGGGTGAGCCGCTGGTCTTTTGACAACTCACATTTATATTGTGGTTAAAGAACCACCAGTCTTGGCTAAAAGGGACTCCATGATAGGGGCTGAAAGGATTTTCTCCACTCTACTCTTTTATTGCCCTTTTGTTCTACTTCAGGGATTTATTTAACTCGGAAAATGTATAAAAATTCATTCTGAAATATTTGCAGATGCTTCAACTCCTGTTCTTTTGCATCTGCACCCAGGAACATGGATAAAGCATTATAACAGAGCCTACTCGAGGTGAGTGTATGTATCATTTCGTCCAGATTCTGTTTATATAGTGATGGGCACAAAAACAATCTTAACGCAATGGTACATACAATCAATCAGATTGAGTCTGCTTTTTTGCGCAAGCTGGGTGCTGTTGAGAGGGAAAATACATGAGTCAATTGAAGAAAATATGCACAGTGTTATGTACAAGCTGTGGAAATAGTAACCAAAAAAAGAACATTGGAGAATACCGAATGAATCTGTTCCACTTTGGGGGGAAAAAATGCCAATGCATTCAGACTCAAAAGCCAGGGTGAGATTTGAATGAGGAGATTTTCAGAAGTGTCCCTACATTCATGGTGATCTGAGAGGAAATAGCCAATGCCAAAGCTTGCTTTGATATATTAATTAAAAGAGGATGGAAAAAGCAAACAGAGAAAAAGATAGAATCATAGAGTTGGAAGGGACCCACAAGGTCATCTAGTCCAACCCTCTGCCTACAGCAGGAAATCCTCCTACAGCATCTCCAGCAGGTGCCTGTCGAGCCTCTGCTTGAAGTGAGGGCAAATCCACCACCTCCCTCGGCAATCCTTTCCACTGTCGAACTGTCCTTACCTTCAGGAATTTCTTCCTAATGTCCAACCAGAATCTCCTCTCTTGCAATTTGTACCCTTTGGACTGAGTTCTACAGTCACAGGCAGATGAGAACAGATTTGTCCCTTCTTCCTTGTGACAGCCCTTCAGATATTTGAAGAGTGCTAGCATATGAAGAGGGGTCTCAGCCTTCTCTTCTCCAGGCTAAACATACCAGGTTCCCTCAACCTTTCCTCGTAGGACTTGTTTTCCAGCCCCCTGATCATCTTCGTTGCTCTTCTCTGAACCTGCTCCAATTTGGCTGCATCCTTCTTGAACTGAGGTGCCCAGAACTGAACACAGTACTCCAGGTGAGGTCACACCGCTGTGGAGTAAAGCGGAACCACAACTTCTCGTGGCTTGGAAGCTACGGTTCTATTAATGCAGACTAAAATTGCATTAGCCTTCTTTGCAGCTGCAGTAAGTAAAGGTAACTGAGAGCGCAATCCTAACCTGGAGTTAGGCCTGCATAGTTAGGCCAGCAAAGATTGGCTGGCACAAGGGACACGGTAAAGCACATTTGGACCACTCTCAGAGTCAGACAGACCAGCACACAGGCCTCACTGACTCCAAACGCACTTTATGGTAGCCTTGTGCAGGCCAAACTTTGCTGGCCTAAGTGTGCTGGCCTAACTCCAGGTCAGGATTGCACCCTATATTCACAATATAAATGAATATGTGAACATTTTCACAAGGTGTGTCAAGAGGAGGGGAGGCATTTGGGGGCATTGCTAAAATCTAAAGTCTAAAGTCGTAATTCTACCAACAAGGGTTTAAAATGCTGGAACAAGCACATGAGTTATACAGAACTCTTCGGCAGCAAACAAAACCGAACAGATTTCCACAGAGCTCAGAAACACTGAAGCCGACTAGACTCAAGAATAAACTTTGTGTCTCCTGCCTGTACAACCTTGCATGAACCAGGGCGGCTTGGAGAAAATCCGGAAACTAAATCTTGAGTTTCCTAACGAAGGAGCCTCTTGCTCCCTGAGTTGTCAAACATCTCTGAGACACAGTGTCTCAACATCCTAAGAACACATGTTAGCTCATAAACCCAGGATTCTCTTATCTCAAAAGGGCACATCCGACAATTAGCTTATCTACTGTGCAAGTGAGGAACTGCAATCCTTATCTAGATGATTTCCTTATGCTGAAGAATAGAGGAAAAAATGGGAAAACCAGTCAAATGCTTGGTATCCCCATTGATAAAACCCACAAGCAGACTATGCAAATGTTGAACTACATGGAATGGATCTCTAGAATTCAAATGAGACGCGAATTTAAACCTTTCAAAAGAAATCTGGCATGTCCACCCTTTCTTAAAACGAAGCCGAATGAAGCAAAAACTCTACTGACCTACAGGACCAGTTCCAGCTTGAACTAGGCCATGGTCCCCACCTTTTTTGCACTGGGACCCCCTTTTTTAGGTACAACAAACTGTATGGAACCCCCCCCCCCAAGACCTAGGGCTGGATGTCATTAAGCAGGAAGTTATTGTTTTTAATGAATCACATTTCTTGAAAGTCAAAAGAACTCCATGTCCTTTACCCCCCAGAATGTTCTGAATGCTTTGTATCTGACATTTGAATTTTGAGTTCAGTGATTGAGTTCAGCACTGAGAACAACATTCAGGGCGCAATCCTAAAGTGGAGTTAGGCCAGCACAGTTAGGCCAGCAAAGTTTGCCTGACACCCTAAAGTATGCTTGGACCACTCTCGGAGGCAGACAGGCCAGCACACAGATGTGCGCCACCCTCCCTGACTCAGAGAGTGGTCCAAACGCACTTTATGGTGGCCTGCTTTATTGTTTCTGGGTCAGAAACAGTGGATTATACTTTGAGTGTTGTGCCTCAGTGCCTTTTGCATTGCTAGGGAAGGAGTTGAACCCTGATATATAATGCTGGCGATTCATAGTAGCACATGTTTAAAGGTAAAGGTTTCCCCACGACTGAATGGTCTAGTCGTGACCGACTGTAGGGGGCGATGCTCATCTCCGTTTCAAAGCCTGTAGAGCCGGCGTTTTGTCCGAGGATGAGCTTCCGTGGTCATGTGGCCGGCATGACTCTACGCCATAGCACACGGAACGCCGTTACCTTCCCACCGAAGTGGTCCCTATTTATCTACTTGCATTTAGGTGCTTTCAAACTGCTACGTTGGCAGGAGTTGGGACAAGCGATGGGAGCTCACTCCGTCGCACGGTCTCGAACTCCCAACGTTCCTGTCAGAAAGCCCAGCTGCAGCTGTTTAACCCACTGCGCCACCGCGTCCCACTGTGTCTCAACACATGTTTAACCAGATATTAATCCTCAAAGACCAAAATAGGACCCCTTCCTAAAATAGAAAATAGAGGCAGGGACTGGTGCCATAAAATAAGAATTCTCCCCAGGGACAAGGAAGACTTGGAGAGCACATAAGACGCTGAAGACAATCTATCAATGGCAAGTAATGCAATTAAATGGCACTGATTCTGTAGTGCACGCATCATGTTCTGAAACTAGGGGTGCAATCTTAACCTGCAGTTAGGCTGGCTCAGTTATGCCTGCAAAGTGTGGCTGGCACAAGGGACACCATAAAGAGTGTTTGGACCACTCTCGGAGTCAGGAAGGATGGGGCACATCTGTGTGCTGGCCTCTCTGACTCTGAGGGTGGTCCAAACGTACTTTTCAGTGTCCCTTGTACTGGCCAGACCTTGCTTTATTTACCTCATATTTACCTCAGAATTTTACCTCAGAAATTTACCTCAGAATCCAGATACAAAGGAGTGGTGTTTGGACCACTCTCAGAGTCAGGGAGGATGGCGCACGTCTGTGCTGGCCAATCTGACTCCGAGGGTGGTCCAAATGTACTTTTCAGTGTCCCTTGTACTGGCCAGACCTTGCTTTATTTACCTCATATTTACCTCAGAATGCCAGATACAAAGTGTTTGGACCACTCTCAGAGTCAGGGAGGATGGCGCACATCTGTGAGCTGGCCTCTCTGACTCTGAGGGTGGTCCAAACGTACTTTAGGGTGTCCCTTGTGCTGGCCAAACGTTGCTGGCCTAACTGTGCTCGTCTAACTCCAGGTTAGGATTGCGTCCTCAGAGACAAAGCAGGTTAGTGAGTCCCACAGCAATGTCTCTGAACGGGAGAGGCCGTAAAGGGAGGAGAAGCGGGTTAAAAAAAAAAACCCTCCTGGATGAACTCATCGGAGCCAGAGCCTTTCAAGGTTCTGTTTTGACTGTTCAGGATTCCCCATGCCTCAAACAAATCCTTCCCCGCGCTCTCAGAAAGGGCCCTCCCGGCCCCCCAACCGGCTTTGCTTTTGATCTTTCCCCCTGCCCCGTAATTGGAGGTGATTCTGCCAAGTCGCCCCAAACGATGTTTTGCCTGGATTGCGGCAACAATGAGGCCATTCCACCAGCCCAGGCCACATCTGCACAGCAGCCTGTTGCCCCCCCCCAAACCTTTCTCAGGGTCAGGGATTTTAAAGGAACCATAAAAGCCAACACAGGCCTCTGCCTTGTGATGCAGCTGCTCCTGCTGGTCACGCCGGCATTGCCACAGCTGGGCAATTTGGGCCTCCAGGAAGAACTGGCTTCGTGGTGGGCTTTCTTTTTTGGGGAGGGGAGTCAGGCTGAGAGCCAAGTGGCCTGCAGAGGTGGGCGAATGGCAGCACTCGCGGCCACGCCAGAAGGGGAAAAGGCAACGTGAACCACCAGGCCTTTCTGCAGGAAGGGCCTGCAAGAGGGGCGGCTAGGAAAAACTGGGGCTATTTCTTGTTACTGCAAATACGCCACAAGGGCAGAGTTAAGACGTCTGTGCTGTTGTGCTGTTGGGAAAGAACGCAGTGCACCTTCCCTGATAAAGGACAACAAGGCATTTTTTTTTTAAAAAAAGTATTTTTAAATAAAAACAAAAACAAACCAGTAGCGTCGGCCTGAGAGTGGCGACCAACGCAATCCTAACCAGTGCTCACGGTCATGGAATTCCATGCCACAGGAGGTGGTGATGGCGTCTGGCCTGGATGCCTTTAAAAGGGGACTGGGCAGATCGTCCATCGTGGGCTATAGGCCATGATGGGTTGGGCAACCTCCTTACATCAATAGTAGGCTACTTCAGAATGCCAGGTGGAAGGGAGTGGCAGCAGGATGCAGGCATCTTGTCGTCTACTGAGCTCCCTTAGGCAGCTGGTGGGCCACTGTGAGATCCAGGAAGCTGGACTAGATGGGCCTTGGCCTGATCCAGTGAGGCTCTTATGTTCCTATGAGTAAACGTCTGAAGAGAAGCATCTGGTTCTGGTGGGCTGTCAAAGAGAGATGCTGTGGAGAATCTTAACTAGCCACCAGTGTGTTTACCTCAGAATGCCATATACAAGGGAGTGGCAACAGGATGCAGGCCTCTTGTTGTCTTGTATGCTCCCTGAGGCATCTGGTGGGCCACTGTGAGAAATAGGAAGCTGGACTAGATGGGTCTATGGCCTGATCCAGCGGGGCTCTTCTTATGTTCTTATTTCTTATGTGCTGGAATAGGCAGGCTGGCCCACCTGTGCTGCATCCTAACTAAGGGTGAAATCCCAGCACCCACGTAGCACGGGCGCAATGTTGTTGCGTCGGCGCTGCATCACCAGTGTTGATGCGAGGGTGCCGCGCAGCACTCCCGTGTTGGCACTAGAGCTCTCGGGGGCGGGGCGATGCTGCCGGTAGCGTCACCCCAAGAGTGCTGACGGAGAGCCCCCCCTTGCGCCAGCCAAACCCGGCTGGCGCAAGGGGGGGTTCTGGGAGGAGGGAGGGGTGGGCAGAACTGGGCAGGGGTGGGCAGCCTGGGGAGGGATGCGGGATTTGGGATGCGGCTGTTAGGCAGCATCCAAGGTCCCGTCAGGAGGCTGCATGGCCCCAATTCAGGCCATATGGCTTCCTCGGTTCTGCACCTGCTAAATAGCAGGCACAGACCCCAGGAACCCCATGGGGTAGCCAGAGCCTCCCCTGGGGCAAGGGGACGAACATGCCCTGGCCGTAGGGAGGCTCCCAGGGCTAGATCACCTAGCGCAGTGACCTAGCACCAGTGATGTCATGCAGGGGGTACGCGAGTACCGGTTTCTAGGATTACAGCTGGCCCCGCCCACTCGCTCGCCCACTCGTCGACTCCGCCCTCTGCAACGTTTGAATTTCCTGCATGTTTGAGTTGCCTGCATGTTCTCAGAGCCAGGCAGGCAGGCAGGCAGCGAGCGGAGCCTTTCCTTTCCTTGCCACTGAAAAATGAGTTGCTCTGGGGTTTTAACATGATGCCAGGCCTCCTTCACATGTTCTGGGGGTGCTGTGGAATACTGTTGCAACTGTTGGGTCAGTTTAAAATCATCTGAGGCCTCAAAAAGGGCTTTTTTCATGTCACTTCCTGCCACGACCTCACTTCCGGCTTATGACGTCACTTCCAGTGGGCGGGTCCCGACACGTGCCAATCAAAAGTGAGTACCTGTTCTTAAATCATTTAGATGACACCACTGCCTAGCACTGTCGCAGTGCTGTAGACAGAGTGGCTATAGCTTTAACCATTTTATAGAAGGGGGAATTCGGGCAGGTGCAGCGCATCAAGGAAGGGTTTCAAAAGCTGCACCTGCCAAAACTTCCTCTTCTAGACAATGGTTAAAGCTATATATAGGCACTCTGTCCCAGTTTGGATCTGGTAACCCTACCCAGTGTGCCTAAGGTGCGCTGGATTTGGCGCCAGCCCGTCAGCCTCGCCAATCCATCACAACTTTCCTTTCTGTTTGCCTCTCTGTTAGGAGGCAGCTTGACAGGGCAAGATATTTTCCCTTCGCCCCAGGATAAGCCCCAGCCAGCCTTCTGGGGCTGCTTTGATCTGCGCCGGCAAAAGAGCAGGCGCTAGTGGCCCGGGGCAACCTGAATGGGGGCCGCCCAGTTGAGGACAGGGGTTAGGATACGGCCCAGCGGGGGTTCCAAAATTGGGGTTTGGAACAGGTGATAGCTAAGTTCTATGAAGTAGCTTAGATGCTTTTGAATTATGGTGCTGGAGAAGACACTTGAGAGTCCCCTGGACTGCAAGGAGGTCCAATAGGTCCATCCTCCATGAAGTCAAGCCTGATTGCTCCCTGGAAGGACAAATACTGAAGCTGAAGCTCCAATATTTTGGCCACCTCATGGGAAGAGAGGACTCTTTAGAAAAGACCCTCATGCTGGGAAAGATGGAAGGCCAAAAGAGAAGGGGGCGGCAGAGGAGGAGATGGTTAGAGAGTGTCACCGAAGCGATGAACATGAAATTGGGCGAACTCCGGAAGCTAGTGGAGGACAAGGAGGCCTGGCGTGCTGTGGTCCAGGGGGTCGCGACGAGTCGGACACGACTTAGCGACTGAACAACAACAACAACAACAACATGAAGTAGCTGAAATGGATATTTTAACTGAAAGATTGAAAGAAAGTTAAACAAAGTTAGACAATGTTGGAAACCATTTTACAACTGGATTGATATGTTATGTTGATAGACTAGAGATGTTTCAGATGAGGAATTTTAGAAAAACTTGTTAAAGACATATAGTTGTAGAGAGATAAGAAAGCTAGAAGACTGTATGGGTAGTGACAGATGTGATGACTATGTAAAATTTCTAGAAGTACGAGATGCATTGCAACGGTATTTTACCTTACACGTGTCCCTTGTAATAACCCTTCCCTTTGTTTTTTTGTATCCCTTACCTATAACTTTAAATAAAATAATAATAATAATAATAATAAAAAAGGATACAGCCCAGCGGCTGTGTCCCATCTCTGCCCCTCTGTCCGCCCACGGCACTGCCCTGTTGCATCTCCCGCCTGCCTCTGACACACCCTTGGCACGGCTCTGCACCCGCAGAACTAGCCTGGCACTCAGCCAACGCAACTGGCGAGCACCATGGTGTACGGGCATCAGTGCTGCTGCTTGCGCCAGCCTAGCAACCAAATCTGTGGCACGTTGTGGCACGTTTGTGACAATGCTGTTCCGGTGCAAGAGCCCTGCGCCGGCACAACACCAGGTTAGGATTTCCCCCTTAGTCACTGAGCCAGGATTTGAACCCAGAGCTTGCGTTTTAAGCAGTGATGTCATGCAGGGGGTACGCGGGGGTACGAAAGTACCGGTTTCTAGGATTACAGCTGGCCCCGCCCATTCGCCCGCCCACTCGTCGACTCCGCCCTCTGCAACGTTTGAATTTCCTGCATGATTGAGTTGCCTGCATGTTCTCAGAGCCAGGCAGGCAGGCAGGCAGCGAGCGGAGCCTTTCCTTTCCTTGCCACTGAAAGATGAGCTGCTCTGGGGTTTTAACATGATGCCAGGCCTCCTTAACATGTTCTGGGGGTGCTGTGGAATACTGTTGCCACTGTTGGGTCAGTTTAAAATCATCTGAGGCCTCAAAAAGGGCTTTTTTCATGTCACTTCCTGCCACGACATCACTTCTGGCTTATGACATCACTTCCGGTGGGCGGGTCCCGACACGTGCCAATCAAAAGTGAGTACCTGTTCTTAAATCATTTAGATGACACCACTGGTTTTAAGTCCAACATTCTAACTACTACGCCGCAAAGGCATTCCGAGCATCTCCCCTAAAGTCAAGCGGAGAGTGTTTGACCAGGCATGGTCACCAGAAAATAGCAGCTACTCCTGGTAAACAGGGACAGTTGGAGTGTGTGTGGGAATATAAAACCTCAGAGCCAATTTCCCCTGCCAGACTCTAAAATTCCCTTGGCGGGAGAGCTGGTGCCACAGTTGTTCTTTCCATGCAGTCCCCAGCCAAAGATCCTTGTTTGCCAGGATGCTCCAGTCAATCAAAACTTGTGAATAAGAATTCAAATAAATACTCCCAATAATATTTATTTGGCAGACCACGTTCCCCATCGCCAAGCCTGACTTCTTTCCATCTGGGAGGGTGGACTCAGGTGTTGCGGCTGATGAGTTTTGCAGCCTCCGAGGGGCTTGGTTGTCTAAAGAGGGGCAGAGTGGGAAAATAGCCTCTGTGGACAACTTCGTGGAAGTTGGAAGCAGTAGCATAGCTACGGGACGTGGTGGCGCTGCGGGCTAAATGCCATACGCCGTAGCGCATGGAACGCCATTACCTTCCCACCGAAGCGGTCCCTATTTATCTACTCGCATTTTGAGGTGCTTTCGAACTGCTAGGTTGGCAGGAGCTGGGACAAGCGACGGGAGCTCCCTCCGTCGCGCGGTCTTGAACTGCCAACCTTCTGGTCAGCAAGCAATTTCAGCGGTTTAACCCGTAGCGCCACCACATGCCTGGATATCCTCCCTAGGCCAAGGGAAATGGTCCGTCGGCCCAGTGCATGGGGCTTCAGGTGCCAGCACGGCCCAGAGAGAGTCTTTCAAGAGAGAGGAACATTTCCCCCCAAACGCAATTCGTCTTGCCCCCTCCCCTCTTCTCGTCACACTATTTAATGTTATTGCAATGTATACAGCGCACCAGCCCACTGCACCTACTGGCAGGCAGCCCAAGCAAAACGGCTATAAAGAGAAGAGCTAAGCATTTTTACTGTACAGCCCAACTGAATAAACAATGGGGAGCAAACGGCCCTGTTGCCGCCACTTTCCAGGGCTTTGCCTTCTTCGCCTCGGTGCAGGACCTGGTCATTAGGCAAAATGAACACGGGAGACAGGAGAGATCTGGCCTTCGTCCCGCCCAGCGCTGGCAGTTATATATTTCACCTTCTCTTCCTGGAAGCACCTCCTAGCTGGCGGGAGGGGACGGAATAATAATAATAATAATAATAATAATAATAATAATAATAATAATAATAATAATACTTGTATTTATATACCGCCTTTCTTAGGTCACCAAATTTCTCTAGTGACTATAACTCAAGGCGGTTTACATAGGCAGACTTTATTCAGAAACCCGAAGGTTTGTACAATTTTTACAGAAACGTTCTATCTTCCAAGGACTACACACATACAGATGGATCTTTCTGGATTTAGTCCTTCTTTCCGGCCACCTGTTTGTCTTCTTGCTGGCTGATAAGCGGTTTCCCTGCTCCCACCAGAGAAGCGGCTGACTCAGCACAACTCCCCCTCTCACAAGGCAGCCGGAGACAGCTCAGCTGTTAATCAGTCGCAATTTACAAGGTCTGCCGCTCACAGAGACTTCTGGCTGTCCCGAACTGGCGACCTTCAGCTCTTCAGCTCTTATCTTCAGGCAAACGGAGGCATTAACCCTCTCAGCTAAACCTCCTAATATGCAAGCCGCTGCTTAGATTCCCTTCCCACCCGAAGGCTGCGCGTGGGTCTGTGGGCCATTGAGCGCCCAGTTCTAACGCTGGGCAGAGCCTCTGGCCCATGGGCTGCCCCAGCATCGGCCATCACAAACGTGCCATAAAGCACATTGCGGTGGCCAAGAGGGGGAAGGCCCTGTGGAGGAGGCCGGCGCTGCTTGGTGCTGGATCTCCTCTCCGTGCCGAGTGGCGGGGAAGCCTTCCTGGGTAGGAGGAGAGCAGCGGGAAGGCAGCAGGGCCCCCCCCGGGCGGCGCCCCCCCCCCCCGGGGGGGGTGCTGAGGCCTGGAAGAGGGCGGGACATCAGCCTAGCTCTGCCGAATCCTATCCCCCATCCCAGGTCTCAAACACAGGTCTCCTTGGTCCTGTGCCAGCTAAATAGCTGGCACAGCTCTGAGCAGACCCATAGGGGCTGCTAGGGCCTGACGTGGGGTAAAGGAACCAAGTTCCCTGGCCCTGCAGGAAACCGTGGTGGCCACTTCTGGTGCTCCTGTGCCCAGTGGTGTCATTCAAATGATTTAGGAACAGGAACTCACTTTTGATTGGCACTTGTCTTGATTGGATTGGCACCTGGAACCAGCCACGGAGCCCGTTAGGATCCGGAACGCCCGTTCTGGTCCGTTCCCCCTGAATGACATCACTGCCCGTGCCCCAGGCAATGCTGCAGATAGGATTGGGCTGTTAAGGCAGGAGGTGTGGACTGATGGTTGAGCTGCTGGCACTGCCTGAAGCTAAGCAGGAAAATCTGCGGTTTGCTTTTGGATGGGAGACAAATGCCAGGCTGGGACAAACTGCAGTACCTGTGGTGGCAGAACGGAGTCGCTGTGGAGCCGATTAGCTCACCGCAAGTGAGAGTTGCGGGGGAGTGTGTGAGGAGGCCAGCTGGCAAAGAAGGGAATATGACCTTGAGGACCTGTCCAGGCTTGACGTGCGATTGCTTGCTGAGGCTCGATGGCAGGCAGCCAAAGGAGAGAACCACACTGTGAAGGCAACCGTCTGGGCCTGAGGATTGGCAGATCACAAGAATACTGTAGATTTGTAGAAACCCCATTGAAACAAATGGTGCAGTAGTGTCAGCCTACCGGTACGCTGGGCGTGTCTTCCGGGTGAGCGGCAGCGCGATCGCTGCGCGAACGGCGGGCTTTCGCCGTTACGCAACAGAACACAGCGATCGCGCTGCCGCTCACCCGGAAGACACGCCCAGCGTACCGGTAGGCTGACACTACTGACATGGTGGTTTAGACTAGCCTGCTCATGCAAGCCGCCTTGGGCCTTTGCTTCGGCATGGGAAAGGCAGGGTATAAATTCTTCAAATAAACACACAAACAAACAAACAAATAAATCAAGGCCTATGAGAGTGGGGTGCAGAAAGTAAATAATAGCAGGAGCATAATTGGGGAATCGAGGAGGGGTAGTGGCATGGAGGCAGTGGCATAGCTAAGCCATCTGGCACCCAGGGACACTCCCTGGGCCTCAGAAACCTGTTGTTTTTTTTTTGCCACAGGTCTATTGGGCATGTGGTTTGTCATGTCCTCAAAGTATATCTGTCACGTGAAAATATATACTTTGAGGACATGACAGCAGTGCTTACGGAGCTGTTAACTGGGCTGTTAACCCCTGCTAACTGGGCAAGAGGCACTTTTTCAAGTGGTGTCCTCTTATATTTAGCAGGGGGAGAGCAATTGTCCCTCTTCACCCCAGCACAGTGTCTTTCTCGTGGCTGTTGCTGGTGGTGTTCTCCATTCCTTTAGATTGTGAGCCCTTTTGGGACAGGGAGCCATTTAACTTGAATGTTATTATTTGCCTGTAAACCGCTTTGTGAACTTTGTGTTGAAAAGCGGTATATAAATACTAGTGATTGATTGATTAAAGCGAGGCCACAAATGCTCTTGGCCCCCACCCTGTCCTCCCCCCCAATATATTTTTTTCCTGAAGCTGCCACTGCCACACAGCGGAAAAGTTAGCTGTGCGATCCAAACAAACCCATTTGACGGACTTGCTTTGGAAGTGCCCGAACGAGCCACATATCTCCCATCGACATTTTCCAAAGCCATGCTGACCTTGGGCTCCAGGGATGCTCCCTTGGGCTACAAGGATACGGGCAGGCACGCTTTGAGGTACATCGAGGTCAGTATTGCAAAGCAACTCACTGCGTGCGGCAAAATCAGGCTTCAATCGCATCCTGGAAAATGTGCAAAAAATATGTGTTGAACCAGCACAACAAATTGTGACCTTGTCTCCCCCCCCCATATTTCGCACTTCAAAGGGTTCAATTTCAGTTGCCTCATCTTTAAAAGTCACTCCATGAGTCGTCTGGATTCATCCATGTTCAAGGCACATGGTCTCAGTTTATTTTCTCTTTAGAAAAACGAACAGAGGGAAAAATCGAGGAACACCTGCACCAGCTCGTGTCCGGTCCATCGCATCAGGGATGGTGATGGTTATGGCAGGAATGTGACATAATTATCACCACGCCAATCTCTTGGTCCTAATGGACAGTTCATCACCCACCTGGGCTGTCAGGGCAGTCTCTGTGAGTGCAGAGCCCATGACCTGCCAGCTCAGGCAAACATCCCAAAAGAAAACACAGCTAAGATTTCTTGGGAGCAGCTGGAGTTATTTTTGCAGATTTTCATTTCCAGACTTTGCTGGTCAGCACAAGACTGAGTGGAAGGGCTCCAATCTTCACCTCACCTTTGTCGTCATCTTCTTCTTAACAACACAGCGGTAGTTGCTGACACCAGTCACCTAACTGGTCCTCCAGACTATTCTTCCCCCATTCAGGGCACAATCCTAACCTAGAGTTTAGGCCAGCCAGGGGCATAACTAATGAAAGTGTAGCCTGGTACAGTGGGCAAAATGATGCCCCTAAAGTGATGTCACAACAGGAAGTGACATCACAGTTGTATTTCCATTTTATCGCTTCTCGGCCTTTTGGCTAAGATCGTGTAGTATGTATGTCCATGTTCTTGAATTTTTTGGCCATAACTTTTGATAGAGTGAAGATATGACATGAGATGTTTTCATTGCATTCTGCTTGAAATTACACACCGAGTGATATATAACATGACAGTATTATTCCTACAAATCACAATTTTAACAAACCACCGTTTTCACGTGACAGATATATTTTCGTTTTCTGGTTTTTTGGCCATAATTTTTGATAGAGTAAAGCTCTTAAACTCTGATTTGTTTTATTGCACTCTGCACTAAATTAACTTTCAAATGATATATAGCATGATAGCATTATTCAGAATTACCAAGGTGTTCACCATTTTGGCCACTAGTGTCAAACTCAGTTTGCTGCCCCCTAAAGTTTGTTGCCTAGTGCAATGGCACCCCCCCGCACCACTGTAGCTACACCCCTGAGGCCAGCAAAGTTTTTCTGGCACAAGGGCCACTGTAAAGCAATTTGCAACACTCTCAGAGTCAGAGAGGCCAGCACACAGACACGCGCCATCCTCCCTGACTCCGAGAGTGGTCCAAACGCGCTTTATGGTGGCCCTTGTGCCGGAAAAACTTTGCTGGCCTAACTGTGCCGGCCTAACTCCAAGTCAGGATTGTGCTCTGGGTGCCACCAGATGCCTCTGGTTGAAATTGAGTTCCCATCTGGTATTAAATCCACAATCTATATCACACTAGGCTCCTATGGCAGGAACTTACGCACACAGGTTCCCCCCCCCCAAAAAAAACACCCCTAAGTTACTTAAGGGAGTAATTCTGTGCTCTTGGTGACGTACGCTCATGTAAGGTCACTGACACGAACTTCATTCGGCTTTTATTGCAGTTGTTCACAAACTGCAAGATTATGTCCCCCAGTGCAAGTTTTTCAAGAGGAAAAAAATTTCAGGATGAAAAGGGAAGGGGCGCGAAGAACCTCTCTCCAGATTCACGGACTCCTTGTGTTCAACATCTGGATCCAAACTGTGCCGCTTAGACTGTTCTGCACCATGGCGGGTCCACATGTTTCAAGCATATCTGAGCCCCTGCGGGGTCGACGAGACTGCCCAGCCTCTATAAAACGCACAGCTAAGTCCATTAAAATTAAAGAGAGGATGAGACTATATATGATTTTTCAACCACAGCCAAATATTTAACATTCTCCAGTGATGAGGAGAGTTTTTTTTCTTTCTTTCTCCCCCTTCATTGTTGTCAACGAGGTGGAACTGTGAAAACGAATCTCGTCTTTGACCCCACTCATTCATTCAAAAAAAAAAAAAAAAGTGAAACGGCACAACACATGACAAATAAAAGTAAAAACCTAAAAAACTACCGAGGAAAAACAGAGTCGGTCGGGGGGAATGACTGACTGCAAGAATAACAAAGGCAAGTGTGGAAATAAATCCGCCTGCCTTGAAAAATTGATTTAAAATGATATTTTAATGCAATCATCGTCATGATGAATAACTCAGCTTTTTGGCTTGGGGAGGCCTGGTCTGTTCGCTGGCATTCTGCTGTCAGAGATGAAATAGGGGGCTGGTCCTCACCACCCCACCTCTCCCCAAATCCTGCCATGATTAGGTCAGTGACATGGCTTGGCTTGGCAGGCAGGAGCCCGGAAGCCACATCGTGGGGGTGGGGGTGGGGAGATGGGGGCAGGCAGAATCGGATCCAAGCTACAAGCAGCAGCCTGCCTCCAATCAAGGTATCTCCAGGCTCAGTAACAACCCAGACCACACAGGCGCTTGCTGAAATAACTTTTACTGGTTCCGCAATATAACCTCCAGCGCTGGCAGTCTGGTAACCGAAAGAGAAATTGCAGCCGGCTGTTTGTCTGCAGAAGGGGTGGTAAGCAAACCAGCCGGCGTGGGGTGAGTGGGGAGGTGGGGGGCAGCTTGACTCCTCTACCACGGAGGCACGCGGCAGTTTAGAGATGCAGAAATCAAAGGGCAGCAGTGTGAGAACGCAGTGGGGCAAGGCTTGAATTGTGGGGTGGGGGTGGGCAGTGGGGCTTAACCCCTTCCCTTTTATTTGGGGACGGCCTTTGTTTTGTAGCCAGAGAGGGCCCCATGGATGTGTGGCCCCAACGAGAGCACTTCTGTGACCCACCTGGAAGTGCAATCCTAACCTGGAGTTAGGCCGGCACCGTTTGGCTGGCACCAAGGACAGCGTACGGTGTGTGTGGAATCTCCCTCCCTGGAGAGCTTCAAGCAGAGGCTTGACAGGCACCTGCT
>JAJKFI010000083.1:2685636-2735926 GCA_029204185.1 Lerista edwardsae
GGAGAGCTTCAAGCAGAGGCTTGACAGGCACCTGCTGGAGATGCTCTCGGAGGATTTCCTGCTGCAGGCAGGGGGCTGGACTAGAGGGGCTTGTAGGTCCCTTCCAACTCTAGGATTCTAGCTTTCTCATGTCAAAAGACTGCCTCTGGAGCATGTGCTCATAGATGAAAATGTGTTTGTCGGTGAGATCAGTCCATGAGTGAGGTGGACCTCTTGCATTTAAAAAAAAAAAAAAAGAGAACATCGGGCAACCCGGAAGAAGTTGATGGTGATGCGATGTCACCATCCAACACTTCTGGGTCGCCGAACTCCATGCTGAAGGTGGGTTGTGGGTCACAACTAGTTGGAGAAGAACTGAACTACAGCTCCCATCTAGCTCCACCTAGAAAAAGGGCTGCCCCACTGCACAAGGAAGGCTGGCTGTGGCTCCGAGTCAGGGCCGGCGTTAAGCCAATGTGACCAATGTCATCACATCGGGCCCCACGCTTTGGGGGCCCCCAGCACCAGTGCACTGCGCATATGGCTTGCTGCTGCTGTCAGGATCTCTTAGGATAGTATGGAGGTCAGTGAGGCAAGCAGAGCAGCTTTGCCTTGGGCCCTCTCAGCTGCCCCAGTGCCCAAAATGGGCCCCCTGGAAGCAATTGGCAATGACGTCATCCTGTCACCACCAACTATTTCCAGGTGCCGCACTTGGTGTGTGGCACCACAAGTGCTCTTCTTGGTGAGTGGGGGGCCCTGTGGGGAGTATGGGGACCCCCACAGGAATGCCCCGCATTGGGCCCCGCCCAGTGGTGTCATCTAAATGATTTAAGAACAGGTACTCACTTTTGATTGGCACGTGTCGGGACCCGCCCACCGGAAGTGACGTCATAAGCCGAAAGTGATGTCGTGGCAGGAAGGGACATGAAAAAGCCCTTTTTGAGGCCTCAGACAATTTTAAACTGACCCAACAGTTGCAACAGTATTCCACAGCACCCCCAGAACATGTGAAGGAGGCCTGGCATCATGTTAAAGTGACCCAACAGTTCCAAAACCCCAGAGCAGCTCATTTTTCAGTGGCAAGGCAAGGCAAGGCTCCGCTCGCTGCCTGCCTGGCTCTGAGAACGTGCAGGCAACTCAAACGTGCAGGAAATTCAAACGTTGCAGGGGGCGGAGTCGATGAGTGGGTGGGTGAATGGGCGGGGCCAGCTGTAATCCTAGAAACCGGTACTCGCGTACCCCCGCGTACCCCCTGCATGACATCACTGGCCCCGCCACTCCTAGAGCTGGCCCTGCTCTGGCTGCCCCCTTTTGTCCCCTTATTTCTGTTTTTAGGAGACTACGAGTGAGTCTGGTTTTACCATCAGTACATTCCTACCAAGCGCGTTCAGCCATGCAAAGAAGCAGTGCGGAGGGTCGACCGCTGGTATCGGGCTGCGCTTGCGCCCTATGCGGCCTAGGAGGTCACTGGCTCAGAGGGGATGGGAACGAACAGGAGTGTGCCAAGCTTATCGTGCGCTCCTCGGCCTTCCCACGGTCGGTGCCCGCCTCAGTTCTCCCCCTTGCTTGCCCTGCTCCAGGCCGCCCGTCATCGCCTGGTGTAATTGAAAAAGCCCCCAAGCCTGGTCCAACCTTTGGCAGTCGGGGGTGGCGGTGAAGCACGGCTGCAGGTGCGCGCGCGCAGAGGGAGCGGGGGAGGGGGCAGTGGCCCTTCCGTGATTCTGCCCTCGCCCGGCCCAGCGGAAAAGCCTTTCAACTGGCATAAGGTTTCAGCCAGGCAGCTCAGCCATGCCAAGGATGCGAGGAATCTGCCCTCGGCCTCAAAAGGATGCATTCTTTATCATCTAATTAAAAAAAATAAAATAAAACAGAGCGGTGGGGGTGCGCGCACACCTGCTCGGCCGACAGCCCGGCCCGTCGGGGAAGAGGCCAGCCAGGAGTGTGACAAAGCCAAGGGGAAGGTGGTGCGGAAAGAAAAGCAATGAGAGGAAAGGGTCGGAGAGGACGGCCAGAAACGTTTCTTTGGACAGGTGCAAAGGGACCTTTTAAAAATCTGGGGGGGGGGGGAGGAACAGGTAAAGGGTCCTCCTTGGGCTTGGGAATCAAATCCATAAAGACAGGCCAGCACGGGGCAAGACACGAGAGTGCTGGAGAAGGTGCAGAAGAGAGCGACAAGGATGATTACGAGGCTGGGGCACCTCCCTTACGAGGAAAGACTGCAGCGTTTGGGGCTCTTCAACCTGGAAAAAAGGCGCCTGAGGGGGGACATGATTGAGACATACAAAATTGTGCATGGGAGGGATAGAGTCAATAGAGGGATGTTCTTTTCCCTCTCTCAAAACACCAGAACCAGGGGGCATCCGCTAAAACTGAGGGTTGGGAGAGTTTAAACAGATAAAAGGAAAGACTCAGCGGGTAATGAAGCTGTGGGACTCCTTGCCACAGGAGGGGGCGATGGCATCTGGCCTAGGTCCCTTTCAAAGGGGATTGGACGGATTTCTGGAGGAAAAGTCCATCGTGGGCAATAGGCCATGATGGGTGGTGCAGCCTCCTTACGTTAATAGTAGGCTACTTCAGAGTGCCGGGTGCCAGGGAGTGGCAAGAGGATGGAAGCAGCCTGTTGCCTCGTGTGCTCCCTGAGTGGGCACCAGGTGGGCCACTGCGAGGTACAGGAAGGCGGACTAGATGGGCCCTTGGCCTGATCCAGCAGGGCTCGTCTTCTGTTCTTATGACTGGGTGAAGATTATCTAGAGGGCCGGCCTGTACATAAGGGCGAATAAGCCAGTTGCCTCAGGGAGCAGATTGGTGGGGTTGGGGTGGTTCCTGCCTGGGATGGGTAGAACAGGGGGAGGAGACTGGATGTGCCCCATCCAAACCCTCATTCCCGGGCCACATGGCCCAATTTGGGCCACTGCAGCATGCTCAGATTTGTGCCTGCTAATCAGCAGGCGACTGGTTCCATTGGGGCGACTGGCACCTTCCCTGGGGTAAGGGGACGAACGTGCCCTTGCCCCATGGAGGCTCTAGCCTGCTCCTAACCTGCGTTGCATATAGTGCAGTCCAGCTGGGAGGAGGGAAGGAGGACAACCAAGCCTGCTGGCTCCACCCTTGAGTTCAGATATAAAAAGTGGTAGATAATTATCTATGTATTAGTGATAAGTTAGAAAGATTCCTAAAAGCTGTATTAGTTAGTAATGTAAATAAAACCGAAATGTAACGGATTTTCACGTACGGGACTGTAAATTCATAAGTAGTAAGAAGAATTGCTAAATAAAAAATATATATTCCTAAATATATATATATATTCCACCCTTGAGTTCCACATGTTCCGCCTGTGATCAGAGGACACTGTTGCTTATCAAGTCTCTGAATGATCATTATGCTTATGCCATTAGCTTATGCCAGCCTAACTCAGTTTAGGATTGCGCTCTGTGTGTTTGTGTGTGTGTGTGATAAAGGTAAAGGTTTCCCCACGACCGAATGGTCTAGTCGTGACTGACCGTAGGGGGCGATGCTCATCTCTGTTTCAAAGCCTGTAGAGCCGGCATTTTGTCCGAGGACAAGCTTCCGTGGTCATGTGGCCGGCATGACTCTACGCTGTAGCGCATGGAACGCCGTTCCCTTCCCACCAAAGTGGTCCCTATTTATCTACTTGCATTTAGGTGCTTTCGAACTGTTAGGCTGGCAGGAGCTGGGACAAGCAACAGGAGCTCACTCCATTGTGCAGTCTTGAACTCCCAACCTTCCGGTCGGAAAGCCCAGCAGCAGCGGTTTAACCTGCTGCGCCACCATGTCCCTGTGTGTGATACAGACATGTAAATGTGCTCTGTTCACTGCTTTGATTCAGAAAGTGGACTGGGGGCATGAGAGGGGCTAATGCGACTTTATGATACAGCCCTAGGCATGGTACAATTAAAAAAAATTATGGATATGGTAATTTGCAGCTTTGCCAAGGAAGAGTTAGGGCTGCTGCCAATTTCTCTCCGAAGTGGAATTTGTGCCAAAACATAGGGGTTGTGTAATTAGAGTTGCCACCTCTGGCTAAAGCTATTCCTGGAGGTTTATTTTCCAGCCTGATGTAACACTGGAAATTCAGGGAGGCTCTGTGAAAATCTCCAGGGTTGCTTTCAGGACTCACCTGGAGAGGGCTGTGTATTCCTGGAGATTCCAGGCCAATCCGAGGAGGTTGGCAACCCTCTTGTGCAAGCTACAAAATAGCCAATGTTTCTGAAATAAACATGCAGAACGCTGCCAATGGCAAATCTAATGACGTTTGGACTCCAAATTCCACTTGATCTATTCCACCCCAATCCAATTCTGTTGGATCTGTTCTTTCTGCAAGGAATTGCTCTCTCAGCATGCTATTGGTTGACTCCCAAGACAACAAGTTTGATGACGAAATGGAACCCCAAACCACAATACATCTTAATGTATGCAGCACAATAGGCAACATTTTAAGATTAACCTTTGACACCCATCCTGCTAAGGACTGAAGCAACAGAAACTTTGGAGGTAACATGATGAGAATGGCTAGGGGTCTCCAGACTTTTCGGTACAAGGGCCACATCATATATTTTACAGATTTTTGCAGGTTAAAAAATCCTTAGTTTTATAAATGAATTAAATTTAAACGAATGGATACGTTTTCTTCGATTTTTTTTTTGGTAGTCAGCACATTATTCAGAACAAAAGAGAAATGTGACATTTACAAAGGAACAATGTCATGCTCCAACTGAGAAATGATATACAATCAATAAAAATGTCAAATATTTTAAGTTGCTGCAGGGTGGATAAAATCTTGCGGCGGGCCAGATTTGGCCCCTGGACCATAGTTTGGAGACCCCTGGTAAAATTAACCCTTACAAGCACAACTCAATTTTCTTTTAACTACAGGAGTTGGACTTTCTGTCCCATGCAGGCATCGCTACCCATTGTGGACATCACACAGCCCTCCACCGAGAGCAGTTGGTTTTACTGAATAGCATCTGGGGAGTGCAGGTTACTAGACTTTTTTTAGTAGGCTAATAAAAATGTTCGTTTTACTCGCAATGTAATAAATGTAGTCACATTTTTTTAAAAAAATAAAAAACCAACGCAAAATGTTCAGTTACATAGTTCATGCTCAGCTACTAAAATGCAGGCAGCTTCTTTTGTAATGCTGTGGCCGATTTTATCTCTTCTTTCCTTGCCTCTGCATGGGCCTTATTCTATTTTTTTTAAAGTATTAAAAAATTAATATACTTATGCCCTGCTTTTTATTCAGAAATAACAAAGTAGATTACAGGCAGGATAAACACTAAACATAAATTAAAACAGTGTTTTATTCCGTTTGGGTGCTTCCAGGAAGGTGAAATACATTGCTTGGCGCATGTGAGAAAGCACTGGGCCAAGCTCTGTATGATTCAATTTATGAACAGACCTCTGGAAACTAACTGGTACGTACAGAGGGGACACAGTGTATAGCCAAAGGCAGGGCCAACTTTCTGCCAATTTGATCCTATGCCTAAAGGAACCCCATGCTGGGGTAATCTATTTAAGGGCGCAGTTCAACCCCCCCCTTTGGTCGACACAAGCCACTTGTGTTGGCTGAGCATTGTTGCGTAAGGCAAGTCTGTGCCAGCACTTCTGGTGCGGGCACTTCACAGAACAAAGAACAGGTGAGTTGAATGAACTAATGCAGTGTTGCTCAAGCTGTGGGTCAGGACCCACTTAACGGATTGCGACCCTGCAGCGACTCCAGTGAAAACATGGGTGATAGAAAGATCAGATTACTGATTGCCTCAAGCCCTGAGGCTACCCCAAAATCAGAAAGCTGCTAACTGCCCAGCAAAGAGCTCAGCTCCTGCAGTTTGCAAGGTTTATGTCAATAGAGGAAGATAAATGCCTGGGTATCTTTTTTCTGGTGTGTTTCCCCCCCCAAGTCCATCAGTGACAGGTAGTGAGAGGCAGGTGAAGGCTGGGTCACAAAACTAAGCCCCTCAAGCCTTGAGATTATTCATTAGGGCTGCCTCATTACAAAAATGTGTCTGTCTGTCTGTCTAAAATAAATAAATAAATAAATAAATAAATAAATAAATAAATAAATAAATAAGAGCACAATCCCAAACTGGAGTTAGGCCGGCATCAGCTAAGCCAGCAAAGTTTGGCGGGCACAAGGGCCACCATAAAGCATGCTTGGACTACTCTTGGAGTCAGGGAGGATGGTGCACGTCTGTGTGCTGGACTCTCTGACTCCGAGAGTGGTCCAAAAATACTTTACAGTGTATTCCTGGACCCCATTTAGGATTGCGCCCTAAATAAAATATTACTTGCAAATAAAATAAATAGTACATTGGTTTCCGGATCACCTTTTCAAAAGCCTTTTAAAGCTCGGTGGGTCCCGATAGAGTGTCGTTTTAAAAAGTGGGTCCTGGTGCTAAAACATTTGAGAGGCATGGCCTAAATTATTGCCACATGTTCCAACTCCCTTGCTGCTGCAGACTGATACAGCTGTTGTTCTGGGTAGGACTTTACAGTGGTTTTAAAAGGGGACAGATGTGCACTGAACGCCTGTCCAAATCCCCAAGTTGTCCATGTGCCAATGCTGGAAAGACTCCCAGTATGTTTTGAACGTACGATGCAGACATTACATAAGTATCTAAGGACTTGGCTATGGGGCCCGCAATGGCCATGTGGTGCACATGGCCAAATTCGAAGCACATGATTAGGAACCTCCCAAATGACTGGTCCTTGATGTTTATTTCAAGGAATGCGTCTTGCATCTTCACTAGGGACTGCGCATGTGGGGGAAACACCGTGGAGATATGCCCTACAGTTTTCACTCCCCCATTTTCAATGCTTGCTTTGGAAAGGATTCAGGGCGCAATCCTAACCTGGAGTGAGGCAGGCACAGTTAGGCCAGCAAAGCTTGGTCGACACCATAATGTTCATTTGGACCAGTCTCCGAGTCAGAGAGGCCAGCACACAGATGTGTGCCATCTTCCCTGACTCCGAGAGTGGCCCAGACACGTTTTATGGTGTCCCTTGTACCGGCCAAACTTGGCTGGCCTAACTGTGCCGGCCTAACTCCAGGTTAGGATTGCGCCTCTCAGGTGGGAAATGTGGAGCAGCACCTGTTGAACCCAATGCACTGTGACAGAACACAATCTTTCTCTACATCTCTGTTGAATGCTCAGCGTACTGATAGAAAAATCATCATGCAGTAAATAGACTTTTTTTTCTTTCTGATTCACTTTGCTGGTGGAAAATGGCTGAGAAATAACCCAACTGATCGCTGCATTCTCAGGAAAGCAGCAGGCTCTGGCGTCACAATGACAGCACTTCCTGCCATGACATCACTTCCGGTGGGTCCTGGACAGATAGTTATTCTAAAAACTGCATGCAAGTTCTAAAGCATTTGAGAACCACTGCCCTATAGGGTACAGGACTCCCTAGATCTTTGGGGATGACGCGATAGTCATGCATAGGGATCGGGGATAGTCATACAGTCTGTTCTTAAAATGAGTGTATTAGCATGTTGTTTGTATGTTGCATTACCGTAATTTTAATATGCCAATAAAGGTTCAGAATCATAATCTTCAGGGATGAAGTAGCATTATTTGTTCTTTTACTTATTTTTCAAACTACCCCCTTTCATCTTGGACCAATCAAAGGTGGCTTACGAAACAAAACAAGAATCAATATACAAGGTCTTAAAAATAAATTCAACTCACAGCAACCAACAGCAAATCAGAGACGATTCTGGAAAAGCAATAACAACTTCCCAAACATCAGCAAAATTTATAGATGCAGACCTCACCCTATTAAAAAAAAAAAAAAAGGTAAAGGTTTCCCCACGACCGAATGGTCTAGTCGTGGCTGACTGTAGGGGGCGGTGCTCATCTCCGTTTCTAAGCCTGTAGAGCCGACGTTTGTCCAAGGACAAGCTTCCGTTTTCATATGACCAGCATGACTCTACGCTGTAGCGCACGGAACGCCATTACCTTCCCCCGGAAGTGGTCCCTATTTATCTCCTTGCATTTTTAGGTGCTTTTGAACTGCTAGGTTGGCAGGACCTGGGACAAGCCACGGGAGCTCACTCCATCGTGCAGTCTTGAACTGCCAACCTTCTGGTCAGAAAGCCCAGCAGCAGCGGATTAACCCGCTGCTCCACCACGTCCATATATTCGCCCTATAAAGACAGTCACAAATAGGACGGTCTTCTTCAGTACCCTCTGGAAAGCTGGAAGGGTGGAGATGGGACAATCCTCCCCTGGAAGGGACTTCTGTAATGAAGGAGCAACCACCAAAAAGGCCCTGTCACGTGTGCACAACAACCAGGCTTCCACTGGAGTTGGCATGTGGAGCAGGCAGGGCCTCCCCAGGTAGATTCACACAGGAGGAGGTGGGCCTTCAGGTAGCAGTTCAGGGCTTTGATCAAAGAGGCCAACCCCCAGGGAGTGCTGCTGCCCCCTTAACTTCTCCCCGATGGGGGAAATGGAGGGGTATGTAACAACATTTCTTCCCTCTCCCAGGGCTAGAGAAAGGGCCTCCTCCTAAGTTCTCTCCTCCTGCCTCCAATTCAATTGCCGTTCAGTAAGCCTATGCCACTGCACACCTGCCTTGTTGCTGGGACATAGCTCGCATTCCTGGCTGCTGGAGCCCACTTCCTGCCTGCCCTGGTCTCTTTTGGCTGCCGAGTGCCCAGAATTTGTTTTCTTAGAAGGTGGGTCGTGGGCTCGGGAACTGAACCATTTCCTGCTCCAAAAGAACACCGTCTTTCCCATCCCTTTCCCCCCCCCCTTTTGGGGAGGGCGAGTCTCCGTCTTTCATCTTCTTTAGCCTTCCCCTCCATCTCTCTTTCAGAGTGGGCAAGCGATCGATTTTTGTAATGCCCTGGCAAGATTTTCTGCCAGCCCACTTACTGCCTTTTCTGTTTCCTGCTGTTTCAATGCCAGGCGAGGTATTTGAGCCTCGTGGGCACGCCGCTGAAAGCAGAAATAAACAAATACAGCAGCAAGTGACTGGGAATGGAGATGTGAAGGCTTGGCTCCTCCATCCAGTAGTGCAGTGCTATTCAAATTGTGGGTCGGGACCCACTTGGTGGGTCGGGACCTGATGTCAGGTGGGTCGCGGAAAGCTGGGAGCAGCCATCTTGGAAACTGGAGATCTTACTCTTGTTATATTCCTTTTGTGAGCGTTCACAGTTTGAATTTTCAAGTGAGGGGTTTTTTTTATGTTTTTAGTTCAGTTCTTTTACGTAATATTTTGTCATCTTGCTTTCTGTCTGGGATGTTTCATAATTGTACAATTGCTGCGGTCCAAGAATGCCAATTTGCAATTCAGGAGTGTCATTTTATTATGTTACAATGACAGCGCTTCCTGCTTGATGATGTCACTTCCTGCCACAGCATCACTTCCGGTGGGTCCCGACATGAGTGCCAAACTAAAAAGTGGGTCCCTGTCTAAAAAGTTTGAATACCACTGCAGTAGTAGATGAAGAGGGTGGACGAAGGAGGTGGCTAGGCTCTAGGTACCAGAGGGGGGTGTTGGGTAACAGTGGCATGTGGGGAATGACTGGCATTCTGGGTGTTTCCCGAGCGTGTTTCATAAGAAAACTGGTGGATAAGGCAAAAGGCCCATCTAGTCCAGCTTCCTGTGTCTCACAGTGGCCCACCAGATGCCTCAGGGAGCACACGAGACAACAAGATCCCTGCATCCTCTTGCCATTCCCCTGCAACTGGCATTCTGAGGTAAATTCTGAGGTAAACACACAGTCAAGATTCTCCACAGCATTTTTCTTTGAACCAGATGCTCCTCTGCAGAAACGTACACATAGGCCCATCTAGTCCAGCTTCCTGTATCTCACAGTGGCCCACCAGGTGCCTCAGGGAGCACACGAGACAGCAAGATGCCTGCATCCTGTTGCCACTCCCCTGCACCTGGCATTCTGAAGTAGCCTACTACTGTTAGTTGCACCACCTGTAAGGAGGTTGCACCACCTGTCATGGCCCACTTTTCCTCCAGAAATCTATCCAATCTCCTTTTAAAGGCGCCTAGGCCCGATGCTGTCACCACCGCCTGCGGCAAGCAGTTCCACCGTTTAATTACCAGCTGCATAATAAAGATCAATTATAAGAACCATAAGAAGAGCCCTGCTGGATCAGGCCAAAGGCCCATCGAGGTGTCCACTGAGTGTTCATCACTGGATGTGCCTTGAATTGGGCCTACCTGCCTTTCCTTGGGCCTGAATGACTCCAAAATGAAGCCAATCTGGAAGGAAGGGGCATGTCTGAGACAGGAGGGAGCCAGCTCAATGATGTGGGGGAAGACATACCCGCATCAGCCAGGAGGCTCCTGTATGCCGTTGCCTCCATCCCAGTTTCCGCCCTTCCAAACCCTGTTGTATTTTCATTGCTTTCCTCTACACCTTCTTTACAATGCACTTGCACCTGATCTTTCAGGAATGTAATATAAGGGACTAAGCTTGGTATGACAGACAACATCAGCGACTCACCTGGTGCCAAGTCAAGCGCTTGCCACTCACCCTCTTCAGGTTAGCATGCAATCCTCTGGTCCCTGCCAGAGAAAAGGGTAATAAGTTGTCCTTTTACAGCACTTCTGCAACACTGTCAAGCTACTGATATGCGTTTAGATTCTGATCTACTGCAACACCGATATCCTCCTCTATGCCATCAGAGGCGTTTCTACAGGGATGGCAAAGCTCTAAGTTTTGCAAGAAGCCTTACCCTGTCATGTACATCCCTCCTCTCCCTTGCTGCTGTAGCCAGTAAGCAACGCCAAGATGTTGCTGTTCCCTGTGAGGATTGGCTAAAACAGTGCAGGAGAGGAGTGATTTCTACTGCAAGGTAAGGCTTCTTAGAGCTTTGCCATCCCTGTAGAAACGCCTCTGTATGCCATTTTTGGTCCCAGGGCACAATGTTCTGCATATTTTCCCACTTCACCACTCAGGAAATGTTCTCTCAAAGCAACATTTTTTGCAAGAAGATACTCACTTTTTCCTCATACACTCCCCCAAATGAGAGCTATTTGGGTTTTAATGGCTTTTAAATGGGATCCCTCAAATATATTCTCCTATGCAATGTTACAGAATTAGAACATTTTACAAATATAAGTGTGTGTGTGTGTGTGTATCTATATCTATATTTATATCTATATCTATAGCCCCAGAAATCTGTCCAATCCCCTTTTAAAAGGCACCTAGGCCAGATGCCATCACCACTGCCTGTGGCAAGGAGTTCCACAGATGAATTACCCGCTGGGTTTCAGGGAGGGTCGATTGAGAGAGGAAAGGCTTTTGACTTGGGACCCCTTTCCAGCCTCTTTAAATATTCTTCTCTTTTCCTTTCCCATCAGAACCTTTAAAAGCGACACGCCTGTCAGGAAACCTCAAATCAGGGGCAATGTTTTTGAAAATGCGTTTTTTTTCCCTTATAAAAAATATACACATCTGCCAATATAATCCGACTTCTCCAAATAAATAAAACCAGCTCTCTCCAACTTTGATCCCATGTTCTAGCCTTTTTATTTACTTAATTGTCCCATCCAAGTTCTGAACAGGCTGGCTGCGCACAGCTGCTGACTTTGCATTCCTGGGGGCTTATCGCAGACTCCCTCACCTGTTTGCTATTACGCTGGCAGGCTCCGGTAACCCAGGGCTGTCTGAATGGCACAACCCGGTTAAGCGCTCGCCCCGGGGGATCCACCTGCCTCAGTTCTTCATCTGCATCTATTACCTGGCCGCCTAGGTGCTGGGCCAAAGCCCAAAGAGAAGGGTGGAGCGCGATGCTGTAGGCATGCTTTGAGGCATCTCTAGTTTGACAGCAGTGCAATTAGCACTGGCACAAACTGAGATAAGGGAGATGCGAGAATTGTAGACAATAATGTGGAAAAGAACTGCCCACCATCTCACTGACTGTGCAATGAATGACTCATCTGAAATGATACAAGCACGCATGTGCAGAGATTTTAATAAAAGAGGCCATGCCTTAAGGTTGCCTTAAATGGGGAATAGACAGATTTCTGGAGAAAAAGACCATCGCAGGCTACAGGCCATGATGGATGGTGCAACCTCCTTATTTTCCAAGTAGGCTACCTCAGAGTGCCAGACGCAGGGGAGTAGCAATGAGATGCAAGTATCTAATTGTCTTGTGTGATCCCTGAGGCACCTGTTGGGCCACTCTGACAGCACAATCCTATACATGTCTACTCAGAAGTAAGTCTCATTGTATTAAATGAGGCTTACTCCCAGGAAAATGTGCGTAGGATTGCAGCCTGAGAGACGGGAAGCTGGACTAGATGGGCCCTTGGCCTGATCCAGCAGGGCTGTTCTTAAGGTCCAGACTGAGTTGCAAGTTATTACAGCTCCCTCCCCACAGACAGGATAGCAAATTCTCTTTTATTTACCTCAGAATTTTACCACAGAAATTTACCTCAGAATGCCAGATACAAGAGAGTGCAGGCATCTTGTTGTCTTGTGTGCTCCCTGAGGCATCTGGTGGGCCACTGTGAGAGACAGGAAGCTGTACATTCATTTCTTTGCAAAATATCAGCCTTCAACCAGGCAGTATATATTTTCCAAGGAAAAGCAGAGTGGGTGAGAGGTGGGTAAGCAGAGGTGGGTAAGGAACACTCGTTTCTTACCAGTGGTTCTTACCACGGGGTCCAATGGAGGACTCTGTGGTCCAGCAATAGTGTTGCTAAAGCAGAAGTTTCCCCTCATTCTCACTTGCAGGGTTGAAAAAAATCCTGCAGATTGCTGGCTCAAAAGTGGAGCTGCCTCTTCTTTTAACCAAAAGCAGTTGTGTGCGTGTGTACACTCAAGGGTAGGCGGGAAGGGTGTCAATTCAGATCAGGACTTCAGGGTGAGGGAAGGGAGTGGAATTTACATTTCCCCCTCATGCTGTTTTCCTGCAAAAATCACTGTCACCTTTGTCTATCCCCCTCCTATTTGTAGCCATGTCAGGGCCCAAATGCAGCTTCATGGCGGGGGCTGATGTTTTGGCAGGAAACCAGTGTGAGGAAAACTTGTTAGCCTCTCCACAGTTCAGTCAGGGTGGGGTCTCCTCACAGCTGCACCTTTTCCTGCCTTTAAGCACACCTCTTAACAGAGATGTGCTGGAGTCACATTTTTGTGTGTCAAATTGAGTTTCGAGTCAGTGACCCCATGACACAAGTCACGTCCAAAGTCATAGCATGCACCATCGCGACTCAACTCACAGAAAAATTCTGAGTCATTTTGACGCAAGCTCCACATCATTTCAAGAAATGGTTCAATTCCTTGAGCAAAAAAAATATGAAGCCTTCCTCCTCCACCCATTTCCCATAACCCTGCCTCCTGAACCACCTACCTTCCTCTCACTAAGAACATAAGAAGAGCCCTGCTGGATCAGGCCAAAGGCCCATCTAGTCCAGCTTCCTGTATCTCACAGTGGCCCACCAGGTGCTCCAGGGAGCGCGCGCACGAGACAACAAGATGCCTGCATCCTGCCGCCACTCCCTTGCACCCAGCACTTTGAAGTAGTCTACTACTAATGTAAGTAGTAGCCTACTACTAATGTACTAATGTAATGTACTAAGGTACCACAGTGTCTGTGGCTGAAAGACAGCTTCCAGATCACCCATGAGGTCTTTTGGGATGACATGGAAGTGTCATGAGAAAAAAACGAAGCAATCAAGCACCCCCTCGTTAAAGAGAGTGAGAACTCTAGTCAAAATCCAGTCATGACTCTTTTCTGAGTCACTGGCCCTGAGACTTGAGTCGGGTCCAAGTCGGTGACATCCGTGACTCGAATTCAACACAAATAGCAAAAACCCGACATTTCTGTGACTTGAGTCTAAGTCTCGCAACTCGAGTCCCCATCCCTGCCTCTTAATTATACGCTAGTAAGCGTATACTCTCCATCTCCCGCATGTCTCCCACATGACAAAATGGCTCTGGTTTTGATCAAAGCACCTGATCATTCCAGAGAGATTGTTATTGTAGCAATGCAGGGTTTGGGGGAGCGGGAAAGCCCCCTCCCTTTCCTTTCCTTGACAGAAGTTTGCGGGCCTTTAAACCATAAAGCAGCTGTATTTAATTTTAGCTGGATATTTTATATTCTTAAAACACACACACACCACCATTTGGCCTCAGGATGGGGCGAGGTACAGGGTTAAGTAAAGAAATAAAACGAAATGGCAGGGGAAACAGTGCCACGGCTGTGCAAGCCGTCGTGAGGGGGAAGGCCACACTCCTTGCCATTCATCAGAGATCTGATCTGAGGAGACGAACTGCGCGCACGAACACTTCCTTTCCTCCATAAGCCTGAAAAATCCAGGACAGTTTATTTGCCCATGTGTTCGTGCGCACGTGCGCTGGTGTTTTGTGAGGAACATTGCGCCGCCGACTCCGAAGAGCTGGCAAAACGCAAAGGAAAGCAGGAAACGGCCAAGGCGAAAGTGTTGCTCGGGCAGGTTGCGTCGCCAGCTAGGCCGAACGCAGGACTCCTTAGGGAGTCTCCTTTTTGTGGAGGCCGCTCCTGTGTGTTTTGGATTCCCCTCACAAGAGGTGGCTGCTTCTGCGGTTTTCCTGACTGGGATACAGCTGACGAAAGACACAGGTGAGGAAAATAAATTAATGGGACTCAAGTCCTGAATGGAGAAGGGAAAAAAACACACACACACCCTTGGACAGAGTTTCACCTTTGGAAAGGAGAACTGCAAGAACCCCCGGGGTTCTCTGGGACAGCTGGGGAGAGGATGATCCCAGCCGAACGAGGACAGAAGCAAACATCCAGCCCGTGCTGGCATGCCTTTTTTCTTTTCCTTCCAAAGGTGAGGAAATTGCAGTTCTGGGAAAAGGATTCACGGAGCGAAAACAAACAGAGCTCTTCCGCACGCGAGAGGCAAGGTTGAGTTTCTTCCCCCCGCAGGTGGTGCCAGAGGGGATAGACAGGGGGGGAGGGGCTTGTCTTTCCCTTGCTGCACCCCCTGCAATTCTTGGACTCCTCTAGTAATTGGAAAGGCACATTTTACTCAGACAGTTTTCCTTTATGATGTTCAATACATAAACATAAGGACATTATAGCAATGTATGGCTGTGAGAACTGGACCATAAGAAAGGCAGAGCGCCAAAGAATAGATGCTTTCGAATTATGGTGTTGGAGAAGACTCTTGAGAGTCCCCTGGACTGCAAGGAGATCCAATCAGTCAATCCTGCAGGAAGTCCAGCCTGATTGCTCCCTGGAAGGTGTGAGGATGGCTGATCATTAGGAAGCTTTAGGGTGGCGTAAGCCCTCCAAGTACACAACTGCAGAGTTTTATAGACCCACTTGCTCAACCTGGAAAAATCCCTGTGTTGTTGACAGAGATACAAACAGAGGCAAAGTCCACAAGGCTTAAGTGTTAAGGCTTCTTTATAGCAGATAAGGATTCCTCGATAAGGATAGAATAAGGATAGATAAGGATAGAATGGGAAAGACCAGAGATCTTTTCAAGAAAATTGGAGATGTCAAAGGACAATTTCGTGCTAAGGTAGGCACAATAAAGGACAAAAATGGCAAGGACCTCACAGAAGCAGATGAGATTAAGAAGAGGTGGCAAGAATACACAGAGGAACTCTATAAGGCCGATCTCAATGTTCCTGATAACCACAATGGTGCGGTCACTGAGCTTGAACCTGATATCCTGGAGTTTGAAGTCAAGTGGGCTTTAGAAAGCATCATTAACAACAAAGCTAGTGGAGGTGACAACATTCCAGCGGAATTACTCAGAATCTTAAAAGATGATGCTGTCAAAGTGCTGCACTCCATATGCCAGCAAATTTGGAAAACTCAACAGTGGCCACAAGACTGGAAAAGATCAGTTTACATTCCAATCCCAAAGAAGGGCAATGCCAAAGATTGCTCGAACTACTGCACCATTGCACTCATTTCACATGCTAGCACGGTGATGCACAAAATCCTACAAGCTAGGCTTCAGCAGTATGTGAATCGAGAACTACCAGATGTACAAGCTGGTTCCCGAAGAGGCAGAGGAACTAGAGATCAAATTGCCAACCTTCGATGGATCATGGAGAAAGCAAGAGAGTTCCAGAAAACATCTACCTCTGCTTCATTGACTATGCTAAAGCCTTTGATTGTGTGGATCACAACAAACTGTGGCAAGTTCTTGAAGAGATGGGAGTACCAGACCACCTGATCTGCCTTCTGAGAAACCTGTATGCGGGTCAGGAAGCAACAGTTAGAACTGGAAATGGAACAACTGACTGGTTTCAAATTGGGAAAGGAGTACGACAAGGCTGTATACTGTCACCTTACTTATTTAACTTATATGAGGAATACATCATGAGGAAGGCAGGGCTGGATGATTTACAAGCTGGAATCAAGATTGCTGGGAGAAATATCAACAACCTCAGATATGCAGACGATACCACTCTAATGGCAGAAAGTGAGGAAGACCTCAAGAACCTTCTGATGAGGGTGAAAGAGGAAAGTGCAAAAATTGGCCTGAAGCTCAACATTAAAAAAACTAAGATCATGGCAACCACTCCCATCACTTCCTGGCAAATAGAAGGGGAAGAAATGGAAGCAGTGACAGACTTTATTTTCCTGGGCTCAAAGATCACTGCAGACGGCGACTGTAGCCATGAAATTAAAAGACGTTTACTTCTTGGAAGGAAAGCTATGGCAAACCTAGACAACTTAATAAAAAGCCGAGACATCACCCTGCCAACAAAGGTTCACATAGTCAAAGCGATGGTTTTCCCAGTAGCAATGTATGGCTGTGAGAGCTGGACCATATGAAAGGCAGAGCGCCGAAGAATAGATGCTTTTGAGTTATGGTGTTGGAGAAGACTCTTGAGAGTCCCCTGGACTGCAAGGAGATCCAATTGGTCAATCCTTCAGGAAGTCAAGCCTGATTGCTCCCTGGAAGGACAAATCCTGAAGCTGAAGCTCAAGTACTTTGGCCACCTCATGAGAAGAGAGGACTCTTTAGAAAAGACCCTCATGCTGGGAAAGATTGAAGGCAAAAGGAGAAGGGGGCGGCCGAGGAGGAGATGGTTAGATACTGTCACCGAAGTAATGAACATGAAATTGGGCAAACTCCGGAAGCTAGTGAAGGACAGGGAGGCCTGGCGTGCAGTGGTCCATGGGGTTGCGAAGAGTCAGACACGACTTAGTGACTGAACAACAAAAGGATTCCTCGAGGGAATCAAACACAAAGTGGTAGCTTGCAGTAAACACAAGTATAGTTCATACAACACATGGTAACAGTAGCAAAGCACTGGATGAGATCTTCACCTGTTGCATAGTCCAAAGCAGGATCCAAAGTGGTTCTCTGTTTCTTCACAGGAGCACTTGACTTGGATCCCTTATCAAGGTACACAGTCCTAGTGTTCCTCTCTCTGCTGGGTATAACTTCAGCACCAACGTTCCCCCACACAGATAGTCATAGGGGAAGACACACGTAACAGTCCAGCATTCCTCAGTGACCAGTATAACCAGTCTCACTGTTCCGTAGTTCAAGCACGCTCGCACATCAAGACAGGACGAGCTCACGACAAGCAAAGCACAAGCTTAGGAGCACAAAACTCACTAGCTCGCTCACTCGCTCACACACAGCACTCACTCATAGCACTCTTAGGGCAGAGCTTCAAGCTTCTCTATATGCCACTCACGCTCTGATTGCCTTCAGGTGGGTGAGATTCCACCTGCCGGCTGCACTGGGAGAGTTTGTTCCCTTAAAGCTACAAAATTACTTTTGCTGTTTTTCTCTGCAGCCTGACAGAAGGACAAAGACCGAAGCTGAAGCTCAAATACTTTGGCCACCTCATGAGAAGAGAGGAGTCTTTAGAGAAGACCCTCATACTGGGAAAGATGGAAGGCCAAAGGAGAAAGGGGCGGCAGAGGAGGAGATGGTTAGAGAGTGTCACCGAAGCAATGAACATGAAATTGGGCGAACTCCGGAAGCTAGTGGAGGACAGGGAGGCCTGGCGTGCTGTGGTCCATGGGGTCGTGAAGAGTCGGACATGACTTAGCAACTGAACAACAAGGACATTACAGTGTCAACATAACATAAGGACATTACAGAAACCCAGCTGGATCGAGCCAAAAGCCTGTCTAGACCAGCATCCCATTTGCCACAATGGCCAACAACCAGATTCCTCGGGAAGCCCACTGGCGTGGTCCTCAGGGTGTGGCATCAACTCCCAGACACCCCCGAGACCGTGGGTGGTGGGGCTGATTCCCTCCTGACCACTGGCAAACCCCCAGTGGTCCAGGAGGGTTTATCCGTGCCCAATTAAGTTTCTAGGTAACCCCCTAACCGCAGCCCCGAAGAAAAGGCACACCGGTCCGTAAAATATAATAATGTCTATTAAGACTAATGGTTACACTACAAAGGCACAAGAAACGCACAGCTTGAAAGTACTTGAACAACTAATGTGGAATAACAACACTAATGTTGTTCTCTTTGTTGTTCTCTAATGTTATTCCGCATTAGGCACTAATGTGGAATAACAAGCATTGATAGCTCCATGAATTGGCCCAATCCATTTTTCAAGTCTCCCAAGCTACTGGCTAGCACCACACCTTGTGACAATGGAGTCCACAGGCTATTCTTGCACTGTGCGTGATGCGACACACACCATTATTTTTCTTTCAGAGGCCAACACATAGGAAACGCTTGCTCCTCCAGGCTGAAATGCACTTTGTGCTTTCTCTGGCCACCGCAATTTATTTATTTGTTGGTGCCACGCTACTGCTACTTCCCCCCCCCCCCCGAGATGAGCCAGCAAATTGCAAGTCGCAAGAAAAGCTTAGTACACAGGAGGAACACCAACCAAATGTTGCAGAATATCCACCCCCGTTAATGGGAGAAGTCACCCACAATGTGATGTCATAGTAGCGCTTAGCATTTTTGTAGCTGTATCTATGACACAGTTGGGGCCGCATGCTGGATTTTCCAAATGAAACAGCAGCTATGTGGGGCCCTGGTCTGGATTAGGACCGTAAAGGATTTGGACTACACAGAGTTAACCCCCCTTCATCTTACACCATGATCCTGGTCCAGAAGGGAGCTTGCTATTTAGGGCCCGGGGGGAGTGGAAAAAAGACAACACACGTCCATTGTAAGTGAACATCTCATCTCAGCTTTTGCTCATTCTGATCAAGGTTCGACCCTGCTGGTCCTTTGGGGTTTCTTGAATGGATTCCTACAACGCCAGCAAAGCTTCTGGAACTGTGGCAGAACCTCACAAGATACTGGTCACTTGTGGTGTAACGTGGGCCAGTCCTTCCATGGGCAGACTCACAAGTCCCACTGATTGCAGTGAGGAATTCTGTGGCACAGCTCTGCCTGAGACAGAATCGTGGAGGCCCCTGTTAATGGTCCCCTAGTTAACGTGCTATTGCACAGCCCTCATTCATTGTCATGAGGGTTGCGCTGGGAAGCTTCTGGTGGGTTAAGGATGAGCAACCCCCGGCCCTGCCTGTTATATGAATAGGAACAAAGTGAAGCCAGGGGTGGGCTTAGCGGCCATGTTTTTATACTCAAAACATTGCTCATTCCAAGCATTTCAGATTGGTTTGCGCGTACTGTTTAGGACTTAATAGTTTACTCCTGAAGTAAAAACCTACGAAAATAACAATGTGTGATCGTGTAGAAACATCAGCGGTAACCATATTATGAGTTAATATGCAATTCCAAGGTTTAATTCCACATAATTATATTACTGAACACACCGGACGAAATGCTACTTGCTGTCTATTTAAACTCGGATTGCACTGTTTTGACACACTTATTTTTTGAAATCTACACAACCAAAAATAAAGTGTGAATGGGAAGGAAAGAAAAAAAGGGGAGGGTGGGCAAAAATTAGATAAATATGTAGGAAAATTACATTAAAATCTCTCAATGTATAACACAAGTAGCTGTCAATATGAGAGTAATTCTTTTTTACTTCTAGGCTATTAAGAGTATTTTTTTAAACTTCTACACTCACACCCCCCATAAAACAAATTCTGTTAATGTTCAGAATTTCAAAAATATTACATATTATTATTTTTATTTTTATTTTATTTCTTCATATCTACTTCAGTTTGTGAAGGGCTGCATACTTTATGAAGTAATATTTTTCTGTAGCAACGAATCACAATGATTTTAAGTACCTGTGGAAAGAAATCCCATTTTTCGTACAGCGATTCACCCCCCCGTGTGCAGAACACGCAGGCACGCTTAAAGAGGTTGAGATTAACTTTTACGCATGGGCAGGGAGATTTTTATTCGAGAATCCGCGGCAATCCTCTGCGTCAGCCATATTGTTACGTCCGCCCATGGCTTCAAGAAAGTGACGTCATGGCTTCTCCAGTGTATAATAACTCCATGAGGATGAGGTTACCAAACTGGTAACTTACATTAATAGTAGGCTACTTCAGAATGCCAGATGCAAGGGAATGGCAACGAGATGCAGGCATCTTGTTGCCTTGTGTGCTCCTGAGGCATCTGGTGGGCCACTGTGAGAGACAGGAAGCTGGACTAGATGGGCCTTTGGCCTAATACAGCAGGGCTCTTCTGCTCTTAAGGCCCAGACTGAGTTGCAAGTTATTATAGCTAGAGTTACCAGATACAAGCTGGGACAGAGTGCCAGAGTGATCTTTATCCATTGAACAGAAGAGGGAATTTGGGCAGGTGCAGCTTTTGAAACCCTTCCTTGATGAGCTGCACCTGCCCAAACTCCCTCTTCTAGACAATTATTATTATTATTATTTATTAAATTTATATCCCGCCTTTATGCCCGAAGGCACTCAAGGCGGCATTACAATGAACAATAAAAAACAAAATTTAACATTAAAAACAGTTAAAAACAATATTAAAATACAATTAAAAATTTAAAAAACAATGAGCAACAAGCCCCGTGGATCATAAAATTAATAAGAGTAAAAAGGAGTAAAAAGGTTCCGGCACTCTGTCCCCAGTTGTATCTGGTAACCCTAGTTAAGGACATCCTCAACCCTATTACCCTCAACCTTGCTACTACAAGGAGCATCTCCTCTCCCTTTAATGTAAAGCACATGTACCTATTTTTATTTGGGAAATGCTGGAGGCCACCCATTCGGTGAAGATACTAACGTCTAGCTCTTCTCAGCCTCCATCCCTTTTGTAATCTGGGTCTTTCCTTTCCCAGGAGAAAGGGAGAAATTCCTTCCTTCACGTCTTTCTGGTGACGGGCTAGAGAAAGGAACACTCTTTGGGGTGAGAAAAGACTGCTTCTCAGACCTTCTGCACCCCCCTTTCTGGGCACCCTGTTATGCCCCCTCTTGCCTCCAGGCTGTCTTTCGTAGCTTCCGCTCCAGCCCGTCCACAGCTACTCTCTGTAGCAGTCCATTTAAACATCCTTCTGGCAAACTCCTCTTTGAGGCCTGTTGGTGGCTTGCAATTTATCAGCACGCCGCACACTTGCGCGCAATGCTCTCTCCTTCCCTGCGGATTCCACTCACACAGTCAGCTACTGTGATAGTCTTGGGTGTGCCTCAGTGAGATGATTGATGCGCACCATGTTGGGGGCAGATGGAGTGCGCCTGGGGTTTGCGGCGAGCGGCTGAGCTGTCCAGCCTGCTGACGGATGGAGCGTGTCAGGCCCATGAGAGATGAAATCTCCAGCGGCCTAGTCTCCCCCCTCCCACCCGCATGTTTCCCCCCAGCCAATGTCACGCTGGGGCAGTGAAGATGATGGAGCGTATCCGCGGCGTGAAGAACGTCATTGCCTTGCTGGGCAGGAGTTTTTGCTGACGGGTCGTTTTTCTTCCCCTCCTGCCTTTTCTCGACTTTCTGGGCCAGATCCACAGTAGGAGCAAATTATCCTCATGTGCTCTGGTTGATGCAGTCAGGGCCAGCTCTAGGAGTGGCAGGGCCCAAAGTGGGGCATTCCTGTGGGGCCCCCACACTCCCCACAGGGCCCCCCACTCCCCAAGAAGAGCACTTGTGGTGCCACACACACAAAGTGCGGCACCTGGAAATAGTTGGTTGTGGCAGGACGACGTCACTGCCGATTGCTTCCAGGAGGCCCATTTTGGGCCCTTCAGAAGCTGGGGCAGCTGAGAGAGCCCAAGGCAAAGCTGCTCTGCTGGCTCCACTGACCTACAATCCTGAGAGATCCTGCCTGCAGCAGCAAGCAATATGCTCACTGCACTGGTGCGGGGGCCCCCAAAGCGCGAGGCCCGATGCGATGGCATCGGTCACATTGGCTTAAGGCCGGCCCTGGATGCAGTTGTGGCTGTTTTGGTCTATGGGGCGGTGTGGTTTCCCCCTCTTTTTCTGCAAATATGCAAGGCAGACAAGCTGTTCTCTGCCATGAGAGCTTCGGAGGTATCTGCTGTTGAGTCATCCTTTCAGGCAGGCATCTTGTTCGAAAAACCTTGCAGCTGCAATGGTTTAAGGCAGTGGTTCTCAAACCTTTTAGCAGTGGGACCCACTTTGTTGAATGACGATCTGTCTGGGACCCACCGGAAGTGCTGTCATGGCTGGAAGTGCTGTCACGGTGACACCGGAGCCTGTTGCTTTCCCGAGAAGCAGTAAGTTTCTCAGCCATTTTCCAGAATCAAAGTGAATCAGAAAGAAGAACAGCCCAGTGGTGTCATCTAAATGATTTAAGAACAGGTACTCACTTTTGATTGGCATGTGTCGGGACCCGCCCACCAGAAGTGACGTCATAAGCCGGAAGTGAGGTCGTGGCAGGAAGTGACATGAAAAAAGCCCTTTTTGAGGCCTCAGATGATTTTAAACTGACCCAACAGTTGCAACAGTATTCCACAGCACCCCCAGAACATGTTAAGGAGGCCAGGCATCATGTTAAAGTGACCCAACAGTTCCAAAAACCCCAGAGCAGCTCATTTTTCAGTGACAAGGCAAGGCAAGGCTCCGCTCACTACATGCCTGCCTGCCTGGCTCTGAGAACGTGCAGGAAATTCAAACGTTGCAGGGGGCGGAGTTGACAGGTGGGCGGGTGAATGGGCGGGGCCAGCTGTAATCCTAGAAACCGGTACTCGTGTACCCCCGCATACCCCCTGCATGACATCACTGGAACAGCCTATTTGCAACCTTGACACAAGCAAAACAACCACACGCCCATCCTCCTTTCCAGCATCCCATATTTTAAATATGGCTGCTCTGGGTGCTCCGCAACCCACCCGACTTTGGCTCATGGCCCACTGGTGGGTCCCGACCCACAGTCTGGGCTACAATCCTATACATCAGCGATTCCCAAACTGAACTCAGCCTGCGTGGGAGTGGCTTATCCAAGCTCTGCGTTGTCATCCCTGGGCTTGCGTGAAGCCTGCACCATCCCAGCACCCGGGTCTATGGTGCAAACGTGACTTATAGCACATTTGCAACCACACTGGTTACACTGACGCAAGCAACATGCATTGGCCCAAGGGTGCTTCTGGATTGCATCCTCAGCCTTGGTATAGTGACCAGTGTAAGAGGACTGGTTCGTATCTGGTTCTAAGGCTCATGCACTGCTGGGGGGAAAATTTAAGCAAAGAAAGGGGTTTGCGGGCCCAAAGCTATCAGCATGGGGGACGCTGGGCAGCCTGGCTTGAAGGAGTCAAACAAGTGGCCAAGAAGGATCAAGAGAAAGGCAGAAAAAGAATGGTGTGAATGGAATTTTAAATTTTGACATGTTGACGTTTCGCAAGGAGAAGCCAGCCCCGCAACATCTGGCCTGGGATATTGCATATTGCCTAAGAGCAACTCCAGATGTTGCAGGGACCTTATATTCATTATTTTGTTTCTTTCTTTTGTGCTCCCCCCTTCCTTTCCTCTCCCAGCCACGATTGCTTCACTAAATCAAGGGAGACAAGCTTTAAACCGGCTCAGAAAAGAAAAAAGAAAAGAAGGGCTCAATGGCTCGATGAAATGAATTCTCTGGAACCAAACAAGGAGGTGTGTGTTTCGGTGAATGAGGTGAGAGAGAAACCGTGGGGCACTTCAAGAGCAAACCCACGGGCAGAGGGATCCGGAGAGGAACAAGCCGTGATCTTGACGCTCATGAGAAGGGATGGCAGTAAAAGGTTGAGTTTCAGCCTGGTAAGACAGATGCAGAAATGACAGGCGGATGCCTCAATTGGGGTTCATGGGTGTTTCCCCCTTGGTGCCACTGTTGCTTAGAGAAGCGGTCTCCAAACTACCGCTGAAAATCATCCCCTGTGTGAATGGCGTCTGCTGTTCTGCCCAGGATGATCGCGAAGACCCCCATTACAGCCCCCAGGGGTCTTTGCAGTGAGCAGCTTCTGGGGTCAGCCACCCTAGCATGGCTTGTGTGCAGTTTTCCACACAGGCATGGCTTGCCGCGAAGACACTGGGGGGCTGTAGTCCGGTTCTTTGTGTTTCCCCGAATGGAATGGCAGATGCCGTTTGCTCAGGGAAAGGATCCAGGGAGGGCTGGATCTGGCCTGCGGGCCAGAGCCCCCCTGGCTCACGTTTATACTTGATTCAGAAGTGAGATGCAAAATCAGAGTTTACTCCTAACCTGGAGTGAGGCCGGCACAATTAGGCCAGCAAAGTTTAGCCGGCACAAGGGCCACCATAAAGGGCGTTTGGCCCACGCTTGGAGTCAGGCGCACAACTGTGTGCTGGCCTTTCTGACACAGAGAGTGGTCCAGACATACTTTATGGTGTCCCTTATGCTGGCCAGACTTCGCTTTATTTACCTCAGAATTTTACCTCAGAAATTTACCTCAGAATGCCAGATACAAGGGAGTGGTGTTTGGACCACTCTCAGAGTCAGGGAGGATGGCGCACATCTGTCTGCTGGCCTCTCTGACTCCGAGAGTGGTCCAAAGATACTTGACGGTGTCCCTTGTGCCGGCCAAACTTTGCTGGCCTAACTGTGCTGGCCTAACTCCGGATTAGGATTGCGCCCTGAGAAGACAGTTTTGTCCTGTAGGACAATTTAAAATGAGTCGTAAGGGAAGCAACAAGGGCAGGGGGGAAAGGGAGGAAATATATGCAATTCTCAGGAGCATTCATACTTAAGCTTAACTACAGTACCAGAGTGGTCCTTGCCAAGCCTACTGAGTTGGGGGGGAGAGGCAAAAGAACAGGCCATATGCCTGATTGTTGGCTAGATTTCTGTGCTCTCATGCTTTGAGTCCAAGTCTTGCTGGCATGGGCCACTTGTGGCTCAAGTCCATACAGCCTTGCCACAGTGCACAAGGTCAGACTGGATGACCTCTGGAATTCCTTTCAGCGCCTTCTGTCAATGTAACTATTTCTGATTTGTAATGCTGTACAGGCCCCATCTTTCTCCCGATAAGAGCAGCAGGAGGCTGTCCCCTGACTTCATCGAGCGCTGGCAGCGCAAGAGGCTAAAATCTATCAGTGTCTTCCAACATCTGTGCCATCTCTTTATTGCAAAGGGGAAAAAGAACAGGCCCGAAGCCCAAAAAGAACCAGGCACAGTGTCCTGTGCCAAACGTCATTTTTTATTTCACTGGTCCTTTGCACCAGGACTGAAGGCTGCATAAATCCCACCTCTTTGGGGACCGCCAAGTTCAGACGTAAAAATAGAGATTTCCCTGCAGTCATATTTCACAGAAGGAGCTGAGTTCTCCCCCCTCCACCGCTTGCTTTTAAAATAAAGATGACAAGGTTTAAAAGGCATTTTGTACAATGCCAGTCCAGGGTATGGACGGCACAGAATCCGATTCTGACATTCCAATGACATCACACTCAACTATTTTAAATGCCACGAAAACTGGCTCAGCTACCTATCCATGTTTTGCACAACTCCTCATCTCTTTGAGAGCATGGTGCATTGAGCTTTAGGGAGCATTGGAAGGGATCTCCTCTCCCCGTTTTTGTCCAAGTGGGAGTTTACAAGATCATCTGGCATATTTGAAATGGTTTTCCAAGGAAATTTTCAAAGAAAACCCAAAGGTACGTAGAGGCTATGAAAGGTACGTAAGGCTATGAAAGAGGCAAGTGAACAAAAGACCTACTATCTTATCTCTGGTAGTGGCCAGAGCAAAAGAGAAGGGGCAGGGGATTAGACAACAAATCCTTGGAGGGTAAGAACATAAGAGCACAGTTGGATCAGGCCAAGGGACCATCTCATCTAGCTTCTTGTGTCTCACCAAGTGCCTCAGGGAGCCCAGGAGACAACAAGATGCCTGCATCCTCTTGCCACTCCCTTGCACCTGGCATCTGAAGTAGCCTACTATTAATGTAAGGAGGTTACACCACCCATCATGGCTTGTAGCCCACGATGTACATTTTCCTCCAGAAATCTGTCCAGTCCCCTTTTAAAGGCACCCAGGCCAGATGCCATCACCTCCTCCTGTGGCAAGGAGTTCCATAGTTGAATTACCCGCTGAGTAAAAAAGTATTTCCTTTTATCTGTTTTAACTCTTCCAACACTCAATTTCAGTGAATGTCCCCTGGTTCTGGTACTGTGAGAGAAGAGGGAAAAGAACATCTTTCTGTCCACTCTATCCCTCCCATGCATAATTTCATATGTCTCAATCATGTCCCCCCCCATAGGCGCCTTTTTTCCAGACTGAAGAGCCTCAAACGCTGCCATCTCTCTTCGTAAGGGAGATAAGGGAATCCTCCCTTATGATTCTCAATGGCTGTTTTGCATGATGACCATATGGAACGTCCATGCTGAGAGTTCTTAATTATCAGTTGCTGCAAGATCTGGAGCACTGCAATGGCCAGGCTGCGATCCTTGACACATGCACCTGAGAGCAAGCCCCCACTGGGACTTAATCCAGTGGGACTTACTTCTGAGTAAACACACATAGGACTGCACTGTAACAGCCCGATCCTATTAGGCTAATCCCACGCATTCTACACTTACTGCTGGATCCGGATGTCATAAGTTCGTGCCAGCAGTAACATCGCAGAACTGTGGAATGCAGGGAATCTGTGGAACTCTATGCCACAGGAGGTGGTGATGGCATCTGGTCTAGATGCCTTTAAGAGGGGATTGGACAGATTTCTGGAAGAAAAGTCCATCGTGGGCTATAGGCAATGATGGGTTGTAACCTCCTTACATTAGTAGTAGGCAGAGTACCGGGTGCAAAGGAGTGGCAACAGGATCCAAGCATCTTGTTGTTTCGTGCCTCCCTGGGGCACCTGGTGGGGCTGCTGTGAGATAAAGGAAGCTGGACTAGAAGGGCCTTTGTCCTGATCCAGCAGGGCTCTTCTTATGTTTTTATGTTCTTAACCCAATCACAGGACAGGTAACAGATCAGGGCAGCTTCCCTTATGTCATTTGAATGTGTGGCACTTCCTGCTTGATGATGTCACTTCTATGACATCACACCCAGGTTAATGATTTCACTTCTGTTGCATCCCCGAATGAGTGCCATTCTGAAAAGTGGGTCCCTGTCTAAAACATTTGAAAACTACTGCTATTGTGGTTGGTTGCCTGCAGTGAGCACTGGGTTGGACTAGATGACCTGAAAGAACCCATACAACGTTCTACGATTCCAATCCTGAAAGGGCTCTGCTCTGCTACCAGTTCCCCTCATTTTTCTGGGCAATGCGGTGATACAACCAGGCCCCATGTCAGAAATCTCAGGAGTTGGGATTTTTAGTTGTCTGAGCCACCCAACCTGGCAATCCTAAAAAGGAATAATCCAGTGAGATTGACATGGTTGTCTAGAAGCATTTTGAAGGCACCATCTTAACCTGGAGTTAGGCTGGCACAGTTAAGCCAGCAAAGTTTGTCCGGCCCAAGGGCCACCGTAAAGCACTTTTGGACCACTCTCCAGGAGGATGAGTCGGGGAGGATGGCTCACGTCTGTGTCTTGGCCTCTCTGACTCCAAGAGTGGTGCAAAAATACTTTGCGGTGTCCCTTTTGCCGGCCAAACTTTGCTGGCCTAACTGTGCTGGCCTAACTCCAGGTTTGGATTGCGCCCTCATTTTTGGTCACAATCAAGCTAATTGGGAACTGGGATGCTTTCGAGGCCGGCAAAAACCACTAGCCACTCAGGAAAAAACTAGGTCATGGATGAACAGCAAATGACAGCAGCAAGAAGAGCCACAAGGAAGGCAGTGCAATCTGAAAAGGGCTGTTTTGCCATCTTCCATTTGTCCGGGACCTCCCAATGGATTCTTACCATTAAACTTGCCTCTGTACATGCTGTGCTTCTGGTTGGCCAAGGCCATTTATTTCCCCACTGCGTGGGTTCTCAAGAGGAAAAAAACTGGCCAGTGTTTATTTTGACGACAGAAAGCTCTGTGCCTGGCGTTTCTGGATAATGTGATTTGTCCAAGATGAAGGAATAAATGGTTTATTTTAATCCCTTGTATACACGGGCTTGTTGTATAAATATAGAATGTGCTTTCACAAAGGCTTTGCGGTTCATTACTCTATTAAGGGCAGAGCTGGCCAACCCCAGCCAAGGGATGATGGGAAATTTCATGCGCAGAGCCATCTCTCTAGGCTCACAAGACCTTGTGCAATAGAGTTTGTCTCAATCCCTTCCTCTTTTGCTCCATGTTGCTCCTCTTTTTTTTTTTTTTTTTTTGCTCCATGTTTGGTCCTCTTTTGCTCCCTTCCTCTTTTGCTCTGGACCCGGAGGCCGGACTCTGAGACCACAAAGCCCCAGCATTTCACAGATGAAAGCAGCCTGCTGCTGAGCTGGAAGATCCCTTGTGGAAAGGGAGAGTCTTCTCTGTGGGGCTTGCTTTTCTTAGCAATCTACGTTTTACGCACTGGGCATTTTCCAGTCAGTTGCGCAGACAAAGCCAAACATTGTGGGAGCATTTGGAGGAGGGCCAGAGCATGCTGCTGTTTCCACATGCGCTAAATGCCACAAGATAAATGAAAGCGATGAGCTTAGGTGACTTTAACAGTGAGTTGGACTTACAGTTAGGAGGTGGTGAAGTCCTGGATCCTGGGAGGCCATGATGGGTGGTGCAGCCTGCTTACATTAGAAGTCGGCTACTCCAGAATGCCAGGTGCAAGGGAGGGGTAACAGGTTGCCTGCAGGCATCTTGATGTCTCATGTGCTCCATGAGGCATCTGGTGGGCCGCTGTGAGATAGTGAGCTGGACTAGATGGGCCTTTGGCCTGATCCAGCAGGCTCTTCTTACGTTCTTAGGATAGCAAATTCTATTTACCTCAGAATTTACCTCAGAATGTCAGGTACAAGGGAGTGGCAACAGGCTGCATCTAGATGTCTTATGTGCTCCCTGAGGCATCTGGTGGGCCGCTGTGAGATACAGTGAGTTGGACTAGATGGGCCTTTGGCCTGATCCAGCAGGCTCTTATGTTCTTAAGGCTCTTTTTTTAACTTAGCACAACCATTTTTGCTCATCAGGGTAATGTAGCTTCTTGACTTTTCTACCAGTGCTCGGACAGGCTACTTCGGAATAACACAGAATGGCATGCAGCAGACAGCTAAGGCTAACAGTGGAGCGAGGCTCTGCAACAATCCTATGTATGCAAGCAGCGTGTAAATACTTTTGCGTGTGGAATGTTGGCCGAAGGAACAGAGAGGCAGCAGAGGTAAGCCTGCAGTGTTCCTCATAGCTTTGTGCGTGTCCCCACGATTAGCAAACAAACTAAGCACATTTTATTAATTTGCATCATTTATTCAAAATTAAGCCTTATGCCAAAGCTTGGGTTTTTGGGTTTCTTTGGTGTGTGTTTTTTTGGAAGGTGTACTTTGCAGTTGTTTGTATGTTTTGTCTGCTATTCCTGGGGACGGAAGCAGAGGTTCCAGGACTGACATGCAGAAGTATTTATTTCGTGCAGTGCATAATTCAGTGGTGGGATTGATTGATTGATGCAAGCTGCTGGGATGACCATTTTTCTTCTCCAGAACAAAGGATTAGAAACAGTCATGGAAGAAGGCAGCTCAATGGATGCTCAGCGGAGGAGGAGCAACTTGACTGGATAACTCAGTGGCTGCTTGATGTTCAGACAGAGGCATCAATGAGGATGGAGAACAGGAGAAATCTGCTCCCTTCATTTCTTGGTTAGACACTGGGTACAAACTGCAAGAGAGGAGATTCCAGTTGGGCATCTGGAAGAGTTCCTTGACGATAAGGGCAGTTCGACAGTGGAACAGATTGCCACTGGAGGGAGGTGGTGGATTCTCCCTCACTGGAGAGCTTCAAGCAGAGGTTGGACAGGCACCTGCTGGAGATGCTCTAGGAGGAGTTCCTGGTACAAGCGGGGGTTGGACTAGATGACCTTGCAGGTACCTTCCAAGCTTCCATGATCCTTGGAAGCACCTAGCTAGCTGGCACCAGGGACAAACTGCTAGGTGAGATGGAATTAGGTTTGACTCTTCAGTCTAGAAAAAAAGGTGCCTGGGGGGGCATGACTGAGACGCACAACATTATGCATGGGATGGATAAAGAGGGCAGAGGGATCTTCTTTTCCCTGTTTCACAACACCAGAACCAGGGGACATCCACTAAAATTGAGTGTTGGGGGAGTTAAAATAGATAGAAGGAAATACTTTTTTTACCCAGCTGGTAATTCATCTGTGGAACTCCTTGCCACAGGCAGTGGTGATGGCATCTGGTGTAGGTGCCTTTAAAAGGGGACTGGACAGATTTCTGGAGGAAAAAATCCATTGTGGGCTACATGCCATGATGGGTGGTGCAACCTTAATAGTACTACATTAATAGTAGGCTACTTCAGAATGCCAGGTGCAAGGGAGTGGCAACAAGATGTAGACATCTTTTTGTCTCGTGTGCTCCCTGAGGCACCTGGTGGGCCACGGTGAGATACAGAAAGCTGGACTAGAAGGGCCTTTGGCCTGATCCTGTGGGGCTCTTCTTATGTTCTTAAGGCCCAAATTGGATTGCAAGTTATTATAGCTCCCTCCCCACAGACAGGATAGCCAATTCTGTTTTATTTCCCTCATATTTACCTATAAATTTACCTCAGAATTTTACCTCAGAATGCCAGGTGCAGGGGAGTGGCAACGGAATGCAGATACTGTACCTTGTTGTCTCGTGTGCTCCCTGAGGCAGCTGGTGGGCCACTGTGAGATCCAGGAAGCAGGACGAGATGGGTCTTGGGCCCTGATCCTGCAGGGCGCTTCTTATGTTCTTATGGCTGCAGCTGTTAGCAATCTGCTCATTGCCCTTTCCAGGCATGGGGACTAATTTGGCCAAATTGCCCTAAAGCCAGAAGTGCACTGGATTGGGAAAGGAAAAGGGGGGCAGTGGAAGACGACATGTGGAAGGGAAGTGGGCAGTGGTAGGATTCAGAGGGCTCGCCCAGGTTCTAAAGAACCGGTTGTTAAATGGCCGGGCCCCACCCACTTGCTTACCTCGGCTGGCTTCGGTTTTTTTTTTTTTTTTGGCTCTGGCTATGACGTCATAGAACCGGTTGTTAATTTATTTGAATCCCACCACTGGAAGTGGGTGCTGAGGTGAGACAGTGGGGAGTGAAAGGAGCAGAGGCTAGCGCATTGCCAGGTACAGGGGACTGACTTCAGGAAGTCTTCAGCTGGCCGTTTGCCATTTGCCAAGGTAGCCCTCATTAAAAACCTGAGGGGAGCATAGAAGGCAGTTTGCCAAGAACCCTCTGTTCTGCCAAATTCCCTGCCGGGCCTCCCCAAGGGCCCCGATGCCCACACTAGGCTAACTAGTTTCCCCTCCAGAGCGGCCTCAGAGATAGGCAAGAGGGAGGGGGTTCTTTCACCCACTGGGCCTCCTCTCTTCCAGCAGCTTTGCTTGGGATCACCAGCTGGCCAGCCTCCTCCAGACTGCCCTCATCACTGGCTTAGCTCCAGATACCCTAACTTAGCCCCAACAAACCCCACCACCAGCTTGCCCAAGCCACAACTGCCTCCTCCACTTGGTGGCTCCAGGGGCATGGCAGCCATCCAACAGTTCCCAATAGTCTCCCAAAACAATTATCTTATCTAGTCATTCAGCCAGTTCCTCAGTCCGTCCTTCAGGCAATCAGTCCAGCACCTACCCAAGGTTCCTCTCTTACAGTTCCTCCAACTTTATACTGAGGCCAGCCAATCAGTGGGCAGGCTTTACCATCAGCCACACCCATCTGCACCTGTGCTGGCCTCCCTTCATATCCAGGGGCCTCATCAGCCTACAGCTGTGTTCCAGACGTTTGCAAAGACCTTGGGGGTTAACCCTATAATCCCTGGCTTGTCTAGGACAAGGGGCCATTGCTGATACCATTCCCGATCTCCTCGGGGTATCTCCTGCCTTTTCCAATACAACCCTTGAACCTGAAGTCTTCTTTGAGGGGCACAGCTGGGGAAGCATAACTGCCCCATGAGTTGGGGTCAACCCCACCATTTGAGTTTCTGGAGCTGCGACATCTTTTCTCTCACTCTTCAGTTGCCACAGTGTGCAGAAAGTTCTCTCAGAAGAAAGCCAACTGGTTTCACCAGATGGCTGACTCCCCTGACCCCAACCATTCCCCAACCTTTAAGTCTTCCTTAAAGGAACAAGGAGTGGCCCAACCAATCCGTTTATGGCTTCCTCTTGTTCAACCATGTTCTTTGGCAGTAAACCTGCTTGGCTGGCCTCTGCTGTTTTGGCTGGACCAAGGGCAACGTATTGCTTTCCTACATCCCTATAAAACAGCGTGCAGAATGTGGATTATTCACTGAGATGGGGCAAAAAAAAATTATGAAAACATTCATAATTTTTTTTTTAAAGCACCAACCTGCTTGCTTGACCCTACAGCTGCAAGGGTAAAAAAATACACAGTATGCTTGGAAAAAAACTTCTCAACTGGTGGCTTTTCCATGTGAAGGATAACAGTTATGACAGTCCTTTTTTCCATCTTGTTTGATGGCCATAGAAATAAGAGGAAAGATTCAGGGCGCAATCCTAACCTGGAGTTAGGCCAGCAAAGTTTGGCCGACACAAGGGACATCGTAAAGCACGTTCGGACCATTCTCAGAGTCAGGGAGGATGGTGCAGTCTGTGTGCTGGTCTATCTGACTCCAAGGATGGTCCAAACATACGTTACGGTGTCCCTTGTGCTAGCCAGACTTTGCTTTATTTACCTCATATTTACCTCAGAATTTTACCTCAGAATGCCAGATACAAGGGAGTGGCGTTTGGCCCACTCTCAGAGTCAGGGAGGATGGCGCACATCTGTGTCCTGGTCTATCTGACTCCAAGGATGGTCCAAATGCACTTGACGGTGTCCCTTGTGCCGGCCAAACTTTGCTGGCCTAACTGCGCCGGCCTAACTCCAGGATTGCGAGTGTATATCATTTAAGGCCCACTCCTATCCAACCTTTTGGCACTGATGCAGCTGTTCCCTTATGAGGAGTGTTCCTTTACAAGTGTTCCCTTATCCTGAGGAGACCTCCATGACTGTGCAGGATGCAGTGCATACCCTTTCCTGGGTATATCAGCACTGGAAAATTGGGAATATTTTTATTTACTTGGGATGCTATTACACAAACACTCACAAATACAAACGCCATCCCAGGCCTATCTACGGTCTCTTGTGGTGTCAAAGCACCCCAACGCAGTACCAAATTTGGCCATTACAGGAGGGGGCGCTGCAATGCAGCAGAGATCAGGCCAATTGCCTCCTCAGTCTGGGAAACACTGTGGTGGTGGCATGGAGGGAAAGCTGCTTGGGGTGCCCGGTTTGAGACATCCGGTGCCTCTCGCCACCTTTATAGACGCCGCACACTCATTTTGCCTGGCAACCGTTTAACGACATCTTACGTATTAAAATGAGGCCACAGCATTGACATAGGGTTGCAATTACGGCCCGTAAAAATAACCAAAGGATGGAGTGGAATATTTACATTTGCACCACCCAGAAGCAAGGGACATGTAATTGAACATTGCTTGCCGTCAAGCCAATAGCTGTGAGGGCGAGGCACAGCTTTCATTCCTCGAGCTTGTGGGGCAGCTGGCTGGGCAAAGACAGTTCAAGCTGGGCTATTGACCCTGCAAACCAGAGTCCTCTTGATCCTGAATCAGGAGAGACTGGAGAGCCAATCTACTGTGTAATTCAGAGTGGAGGCAGTGATCGAGACATACAAAATTATGCATGGAAGGGATAGAGTCGATAGAGGGATGCTCTTTTCCCTCTCTCAAAACACCAGAACCAGGGGGCATCCGCTAAAACTGAGGGTTGGGAGAGTTAAAACAGATAAAAGGAAGTACTTTTTTACCCAGCGGGTAGTTAATCTGTGGAACTCTTTGCCACAGGAGGTGGTGATGGCATCTGGTCTAGATGCCTTTAAGAGGGGATTGGACAGATTTCTGGAAGAAAAGTCCATCATGGGCTATAGGCAATGATGGGTTGTAACCTCTTTGCATTGGTAGTGGGCTACTTCAGAGTACCGGGTGCAAGGGAGTGGCAACAGGATGCAAGCATCTTGTTGTCTCATGCCTCCCTGGGGCACCTGGTGGGCCACAGTGAGATACAGGAAGCAGGACTAGATGGGCCTTTGGCCTGATCCAGTGGGGCTCTTCTTATGTTCTTATAACTTCCTGATCCACTACATTTTTTTTATTACGTGCAACTTGGAATTGAACACAAGTATCCCTCTCTTCTTCCAGATTGCGCGACAGTGGGTGGGTTGGATTATCCATTACCTGTCTGTCCGAACCCACGTGAGAAGAGACACGAGTGCTCAAAAGATCATCAGTGCGCACAGATGAATGGTTTGGAGAAATCCTGATAGAACACGCCCCTAATGCCTTTGGAGGAAGCGGGAGGGGCTAGCCCAGTGGTTCTCAAATGATTTAGCATCGGGACCCACTTTTTAGAACGACAATCTGTCTGGGACCCACCGGAAGTGATGTCATGACCGGAAGTGCCGTCATTGCGACGCCGGAGCCTGCTGCTTTCCTGAGAACGCAGCAATCAGTCGGGCGGTTTCTCAGTCGTTTTCCAATAGCAAAGGGAATCGGAAAGGGATAAATATCTATTGACAGCCTTGATGCCAACAAAACTACGCAGCCCTCCCATCTTCCCACATTTCCAGCATGGCTGCTCTAAGCGCTTTGCGACCCACCTGAAATTGGCTTACGATCCCCTGGTGGATCCCAACCCACAGTTTGGGAACCACTGGGTTGCAGGCAGTGGTGTCATTCAAATGATTTAGGAACAGGAACTCACTTTTGATTGGCATTTGTCGGGAACCCGGAACCAGCCACGGAGCCCGTTAGGATCCGGAACGCCCATTCTGGTCCGTTCCCCCTGAATGACATCACTGGTTGCAGGCTATCATCGGGGCAATAGGGGACCCAGCTGAGGCTCTGCCCTGGTTGGATCGACCTTTACCGCCCCCCCCCCAGGACTGGCTTCCTGCCCCCGACACACCACGCTCCATTTTGGAACACTCAGAGCGCAAGGGTGGGCAGCTCGTCTTGGCGCTTGTGGTGGGGGGTGAGCAAGTCTGCGGCGGCGGTGGCTCTGCTGCCGCTCCAGCCCCTTTGACCCCCCCAGGCCCCTTTGCAAGGCACACCACTGCATTGGGGGTGGATCCAGTAGTGTCATCTTACCGGTACGCTGGGCGGGTCTTCTGGGTGATCGGCAGCGCGCTCGCTGCATTCCGTTGCATTCCGCTGCAGCGGGCGGGCTTTCGCCATTACGCAACGGAACACAGCGAGCGTGCTGCCGATCACCCAGAAGACCCGCCCAGCGTACCGGTAAGATGACACTACTGGGTGGATCTTATGAGGACTGCCCCACTAAATTGGCCCTGGGCTGCAGGGGTGGCTGCCACCTCCACAGTCGAGCGCTGCCTCTGCCGCCGCTTTTCTCCTCCTAGCAGCCCCCTGTTTTTAAGGCAGAGAGGGTGGGGAAAGGGAAAGTGGAACGAGGAGCCACTCCCAGTCCTCAGTCTCACCTCCTTTCCCCACTTCAACGCTCCCTTTCCTGACAAAGGGCATGGAGGAGGAGGAGGAGGAGGAGGAGGGCAGTGGCCACGGGGCCGGCTCCAGGAGTGGCAGGGCCCAATTTGGGGCATTCCCGCGGTGCCCCCACCCTCCCCAGGGGGCCCCACTCACCAAGAAGAGCGCCAGTGGCGCCACACTCAAAGCGCTGCACCTGGAAATAGTAGGGGGCAACAGGGTGACACGACAGCCAGTTGTTTCCAGGAGGCCCAGTTTGGGCCGTTCGGAGGCTGGGTCTGGGGGGAGGGCCCGATGCAAAGCCCACCCCCGCTGACGTACAGCCTACAGAGATGCCAGCTGCATCAGCAGGTGATCTGCTCACAGTGCTGATGTGGGCCCCCCCTCCCCAAAGTGCGTGGCCCAATGTGATGACATTGGTCACACTGGCTCAAGGCCGGTCCTGATTAGGGCATTCCCACAGTGTTTGCCCTGCCCCTCACAGGGGACAGCAATTTACCTGAAGATCCCAGGAAGCAGCCAGGCTTGATCCAGTGCCCGTTGTCCTTCTGCTCCAGGCACGTGCCAACACTGGGGGCCCATTTGCTTGTTCTAACCAGCCCCACTTTCAGAGTCCAAAATTGGTTTAGCGTTCTTGCATGGAGCACAGGAAGAAATCAGCAAAGGCCCTGGTGCTCCGGGGGGAAACATACGCAGGACATTCTGCATCCTGGAGCACTCTCCAGTTTGCATGTGCAGATTTTGCAACCTGACTTAGGGCGCAATCCTAACCCACTTTCCAGCACTGGCATAGCTGTGCCAATGGGGCACGTTCTGCATCCTGCAGTGTCGCAGTAGTTGCAGAGGCCTCCTCAAGGAAAGGGTTGATCCCTTGCCCCGGAAATGCATTGGTCTTACCCAGTGGTGTCATCTAAATGATTTAAGAACAGGTACTCACGTTTGATTGGCATGTGTCGGGACCCGCCCACCAGAAGTGACGTCATAAGCTGGAAGTGAGGTGTGGCAGGAAGTGACATGAAAAAAGCCCTTTTTGAGGCCTCAGACAATTTTAAACTGACCCAACAGTTGCAACAGTATTCCACAGCACCCCCAGAACATGTTAAGGAGGCCTGGCATCATGTTAAAGTGACCCAACAGTTCCAAAACCCCAGAGCAGCTCATTTTTCAGTGGCAAGGCAAGGCAAGGCTCCGCTCGCTGCCTGCCTGCCTGCCTGGCTCTGAGAACGTGCAGGCAACTCAAACGTGCAGGAAATTCAAACGTTGCAGGGGGCGGAGTCGACGAGTGGGCGGGCAAATGGGCGGGGCCAGCTGTAATCCTAGAAACCGGTACTCGCGTACCCCCGCGTACCCCCTGCATGACATCACTGGTCTTACCCCAGTGCTGGGATGTTGGTTAGGATTGTGCCCTCAGTCAGCCGTGATTGAAGACACCAGTTTGGAAACCCTCCCCCGCGTTTCTTTCCAGAGCAATTACTCTCAAGTCATCACACACTGCCTTTTTTTTTTACACTGCTAGACCTCCAAGAGGACTCCGATCGAAGCACCATCAAATGACAGCTCAAACTTGAAGCTCAAACGTACAAAAACTTCTCAGACCAGGCCCAAAGTTGACTGTCTCTTTCCCAGCCCTTTCAACAACTGCATAATAGCGGCATAGTTATTAGGCTATAAAACTGATCATCTGGAAAAGAACTCTTTTGGATACAGTTTTGTTTGTTTTGCCTTTCAGATCACTACAAGGCCAGATTGAAAGATCTGGGGGGGGGGAGACTTTATTGAAGTCATTTTAAAAAACATTTTTATTTATGTAATTCTCATAAACAATGTAGAAGTTATTTGCAAATATACAGTTATAGGTCACCAGAGATCCTCATCTGTAAGCACTGGCATAGCTCAAGAAAGGTGCAGAGGGAAAAATGATGCCCCGGAAATGACATCACAATTATATTTTAATTTTCTTGGGTTGTTTTTTTTTGGCCATAACGTTCGATAGAATAAAAACATTACACTCCTGTTTGTTTCATTGCATTCTACACGAAATTCCTCATCGAGTGATATATAACATGACAGTTATTATTCCTAAAAATCACAATTTTTGCATGACAGCTGTTTTTTTATAGTTTTTTGGCCATAATGTTTGATAGAGTAAAGATATTACACACTGGTTTGTTTCATTGCATTTTGCATTACGGGCACAATCCTAAACTGGAATTAGGCTGGCATAAACTAAGCCAGCAAAGTTTGGCCAGCACAAGGGACACCATAAAGCATGTTTGGACCACTCTTGGAGTCAGAGAGGCCAGCACACAGACATGTGCCATCCTCCCTGACTCCGAGAGTAGTCGAAAAATGCTTTATGGTGGCCCTTTTGCTGGCCAAACTTTGCTGGCTTAGTTTATGCCGGCCTAACTCCAGTTTAGGACTGTGCTCTAAATTCTGCATCAAATTATATATAACATGATGGTGTTACACATACATGCCAAGGTTTTCACCATTTTAGCCACTAGTGTCAAGCTCAGCTTGTTGCCCCCTTAAAGTTTGTTGCCCAGTGCAATTGCACCCCCCTGCACTTCTTTAGCTATGCCTCTGTCTGTAGCACCAACAGCTACCTCTGCCTGTTTCCTGGCATTCAGAAGCCTCAGTGTCAGTTTTTTTCTATTTACTCTTTTCAGAAGGACTGTTCAGATGCTGAAGCACTTCCTCTTTCATCAGTGTGTTCCTTGTAAGAGTAACCACTCCTTAAGTGTTGTGGGAAATCCTGAACCTTGTGTCGAGAAGGCACCTTTTTGTTTAAATGGAGCTAAGTGCTCCATCAGTACACTGGAACTGCAAATGTGGTGAGAACTTCCAAAAGACAGCCCTATTCCTGCAGATTATTCCCACCTCAACTACTGCAAGGAAACAATGCCGTGATCTATGACTTAGGACTGCACCCCAAAAGATACATTGTGCTCTGGTCTGGAGTCCAAAATACACAGGTACTTTCTCGGTCAATTGCAAAGGGTGTTTGTGTGATTTTGTATTACAGAGTGATGTGGGAGGCCCAATTGCACAATCCTAACCTGGAGTTAGGCCGGCACAGTTAAGTCAGCAAAGTTTGGCTGGCACAAGGGACACCGTCAAGTCCCCTGCTAACTGGGCAAGAGACACTTTTCCAAGTGGTGTCCCTCTTATATTTAGCAGGGGGAGAGCAATTGTCCCTCTTCACCCCTGCGCAGTGTCTTGTCTAGTGGCTGCTGCTTGTGGGGTTCTGCATTTTTTTAGATTGTGAGCCCTTTCGGGACAAGGGCATTATCCGCTAGGGTCAGGTTCCTGGGAATCCTCGCGGATAGCGAATTTGCTGATAATGAATCAATGATCCTATGGGACCAATGGGGTTAGGTGCAAAGGGATCATTACTTGCCATTAGAAGAATCCAGCAGAGACCCTCAGAAAACCAGTCGAGTGGGGCAAGCAGTGCCCAGAGATCTCTGAAGGCTGCAGGGACCTTCTGAATGGCACCTGCGACCAGCATGGGACCCTTAAACATGGCCGGCGGATGTTTCTGCTGGCTAGGTGCAAGGGAGACCTAATCTGCCATCAGAAGAATCCAGCAGAGACCCTCAGGAAGCCAGCAGAGTGCAGCAGGAAGTGCCAAAAGGACTCTGAATGCTGCAGACCCCTTCCAGAGGCTGCAGGGAGCTTCAAAACGGCAGCTGTGACCAGCATGGTCTCCTTAAACATGGCTGTCAGATGCTTCTGCCAGCCATTTTCAAGGGGTCAGTGCTGGTCGCAGGTGCCATTCTGAAGGTCCCTGCAGCCTTTGGAAGGTCTCTGCATAGTGGATAACAAGGACAGAAATGCAGGTAACATGGGGAGTTGCAATTCTGCCCCTTGCTGACAGCGAGGTCACAGATAAAGTGGAGTGACTGTATATACATCTTCTACATACTGTTCGGTGGGATTGGGTTCTGCTTGCGTGATTTTCAGCCCCGTCCCAAGTTTCATGGTGTCCATGTGCACATCAAGACATTCCTCTGCAGTCCAGAAGGGCTTAAGCCATATTTGTCGTAAGTAAACATTTAAATGGAGGCTGAGATTGCGATTGCCGAGTCATCACCAAGGAATGCAATTTTGACAGGGGAAGAACAGCCACACACCCGCAAAACTTGGAGGCAGACTGTTTTCATTGTGGCTGATGAGTGATCCCAGCCACTGAGAGCTTCTCTTTGTCGCTGCAGGAGGGCTGCATATCAAAGTTGGAGAGCAAAGCAAAGCACCTGGTTGGCACCATGAAGACGGTGGCGTAAGCTTTCCTGGGCCAGAGCCCATCATCAGACAGATGGAGCGTTATCCTCAGACAGATAACAGACAGATTATCTGGGAGAAATTGAAGGGGAGACGTCTGTGTGAAATTCAGAAGTCAATTTGAGGGTTCATCCCAACATCTGAGAGAGCACGCCTAACCTGGAGCTAGGCCAACAAAGTTTGGCTGGCACAAGGGCCACCGTAAAGCATGTTTGGACCACTCTCAGAGTCAGGGAGGATGGGGCACGTCTGTGAGCCGGCCTCTCTGACTCTGGGAGTGGTCCAAACATACTTTACGGTGGACCTTGTACCAGCCAAACTTTGCTCTGGGCTCTGAGTTCTTGTCTTCAGGTTACATCTAAAGGTTCCATTAAAAAGCATCTAAAACCAGGAGGTTGCAAAAACCCATCACTGCCAGTAGCGTAATGGACTTTTCTGCATGAATCTGTCCAATCTCCTTTTAAAGGCTCTGAGGGGGGACATGATTGAGGGTGCAATCCTGACCTGGAGTTAAGCTGGCAGTTAGGCCAGCAAAGTTTGACCAGCACAAGGGACACCATAAAATACGTTTGGGCCACTCTCAGAGTCAGGGAGGACGGTGCACGTCTGTGTGCTGGCCTCTCTGACTCCGAGAGTGGTCCAAACATACTTGACGGTGTCCCTTGTGCCGGCCAGACTTTGCTATATTTACCTCATATTTACCTCAGAGTTTTACCTCAGAGTTTTACCTCAGAATTCCAGATACAAGGGAGTGGCGTTTGGACCACTCTCAGAGACAGGGAGGGTGGCGCACGCCTGTGTGCTGGCCTCTCTCCAAACATACTTTACAGTGTCCCTTGTGCCAGCCAAACTTTGCTGGCCTAACTGTGCCGGCCTAACTTCAGGTTAGGATTGTACCCTGAGCGTGTTAAAGGAAAGCCGAAGAAGCCACTACAAGACAAGTGAAATTTCTCAGGGCATTCCTAGTCGGGATGGATGGCAGTCGAGGTTTTATTTCTTTACAAACATAAAATACAAGCCCTGCATTTCCCCCTGCCCCTTTGCTGAGCCCGTGGTGGTGATCAGAAGGCCCACCTGGAAGGGATGATCCCCCAAACCCTCAAATATTGGTTGGGGCGATAGCATTCAGTGTGCCATGGGGAGGGGTGTGTGTGATGAGGGAGCCCCGCAGCGCAGTGCAGCGCCACAACCTCTGGAGTCAGCCCGGGTTTCTGCACAGCTCATGTGTTCATCATTTGTGCAGATTTAACGGATTAAATCTGGAGACTGCATTTTCTACCAATGTTGCTCTAACGCATCATTGGTAGAAAATGACAAATGATTGAGTGGCTAAAACACACAGGATTATTTCACGAAGGCTCACCTGCCACGTGATCATTGAGCCGTGTGCATCTGATGAAACTGACAGGCGCGTATGGAGGCCCGTGCGCGCCACCGGCGGCACTGGAACCGGGCCCCCCCCAGACGTCACCCTGCCCCTGCGCGTCGCTAGACATGCCTCCCTAACCCCAGAAACGCTCCATTTCGGAGTGTAAGTGACCGGGGGGGCAGGCCGAAAGTCACGCGGTCCCGCCTGGACCACGCACAATGGCATCCTGCCACTGCCCGGTGCCCCAGGGCTCGTGCCCCCCCCCGCGCCATAGGGTAGAATCGCCTCTGGAAACTGACTCTGGTCCAGAAAAGCCAAGTCACGACCACCATCAGTATTAGCCTTTAAGGTGTCTCAAGATGGTGTGTGTGTGTGTGTGTGCTGAATGAAATACTTGGCAGTCTACTCATTTTCTTGGGACCCGTTTGGTGGTCCTCTCCCCACTGTCTTCCCCCTTCACTGTGACACAGTGGTTCTCAAACGTTTTAGCACCGGGACCCACTTTTTAGAATGACAACCTCTCCAGGACCCACTGGAAGTGATGTCACAGCCAGAAGTGATGCCAGAGCCCGCTGCTTTCCTGAGAACGCAGCCGTCAGTTGGGTGATTTCTCAGCCATTTTCCAACAGCAGGGTGACTCGGAAAGGAAAAAATGCCTTTTTTCAACCTCGACACCAGCAAAATAACCACACACCCCTCTCCCTTTCCAATGTCCCGTCTTCCCATGTTTTCAGTACGGCTGCCCTAGGTGCTTCGTGACCCGTCTAAGATGGGCTCGCGACCCACTGGTGGGTCCCGACACACAGTTTGGGAACCACTGCTGTAATGGCTATCCCTTGGAACTGGACAGAATCCACGAGACCGTGTCAGAGATCAACTAGCCAAAGGGAGAAGCACCGTCCCACCTCGAGAAGGTTCTGAGCGGCCTCCCGGCACCGTTTCTTCCATCCGTTAGCCTCGCCAGGCCGTTCCTTCGCTTTCCTTCGCTCCTTGTTAAAGGTTTGTCATTACTGCGTTTCTCTTAATAAACATTTTTTTTTAAAAAAAGGACCGCGGCGCACATGCACGCACCCCACCCTCCCAAAGGAAACATTGCCAAAATATACACTATGCACAGGCGAGTCCATCCATTCACAGGATAGGTATATATACAGAGTCTCTATGAACAGTCTTCCGAGTGGGGTGCACAGGGGACCAACGGGCCAGGCAGGGGGGAGGCACGTCGCCACCAGCAAGAGCCTTCAACCCATCACGGTTTCAAGCACTTCCCCTTCTTCTCCCGCCGCTGCAGTTTCCGGAGGCGCCGGGTCCAGGCGTCCCGCCACTGGATCACCAAGCTGTTCTTGTCCGCCATTAGTCCTGGCCGGTCGGTGGGATTTTCGCTGGTGCCCATCACCAAGTACTTCCGGCTGATCTGGATCTTGGGACATTTGCAGGCCAGGTCCTTCATGTGGATCCACAGGAAGTTGTCGCCCCGCTTCACCCGCTCGTCCCGGCACTTGTAGACCGACAGGATGTTGACGGTGAACTTGGCCCAGTTGGCGACCGTCTCCATGTCTAAGACGTTCACTTGGACGACTGGAGGGTGAGGGTAAGAAACAGAGACTGTCAGGGCACAGGGGTGGACTGGTGCTGAGCACCCTGGGCCTTATTTGGGGCCATGCAATGGCCAAAGGCTGATGGCACAGGGAGTTACCTGGAGTTATCCTCACCTGGAGTTAGGCCGGCACAGTTCGGCCAACACAAGGGACACCGTAAAGCGTGTTTGGACCCCTCTCGGAGTCAGAGAGGCCAGCACACAGACATGCATCATCCGACTCCGAGAGGGGTCCAAACACACTTTACGGTGTCCCTTGTGTTGGCCAAACTTTGCTGGCCTAACTGTGCCGGCCTCACTCCAGGTGAGGATTGCACCCTTAATGTTAAGATAGAAATGGCTCAAACACGTGCAGACAGCATTTTGGCCAAGATATATGGGCCCCAAAGACCGCTGTGCATTTCAAACGCTTCCTTCACTTGCAAAGAGGCAACCCTTGAGGTACAATAGCTGTACCCCTGATCCATTTTGCAGGCACCCTCAGCCTTCCTGCCTCCCTCCTTCCCGCCTGCTCTTTCACCTCACTTGGGTGTGCCCAACGCCCTCCCATCTGTTTGGCTTGGGACTGAAGAATGGGAGATTGGGAGGGGGGCTTTAACCCTTTGCCACACTACTGGTCCCGGTCGCACCTCTCCTACGGCTGCCATTTTCCCCAGAAGCTCCCATTTGCAACTTGTGGATCCTGATGGGTGCAAAAAGCAGGGTCCAAACATTTTAATGGTGCAACTTTCCAGTAAGGGCGATGCAGCTCCAAGGTGAGGGAACAAACATTCCCTTACCTTGAGGAGGCCTCCGTGCCTACGACTCCACTGCAGGATGCAGCACATGCCCCACTGGCACAGCTATGTCCGTGCTGGAAAGTGGGGTTAGGGTGGCACCCTAAGTCAACCCATCTAACCTGCAAGCATTTGGAAGAACCCACACACGCTCTGATCCCAGACATCTGGGATCAGAAGATTTAGCCGAGAGGGTTAATGCCTCCGTTTGCCCGAAGATACAGCTGAAGATCTCAAGGTCGTGAGCTCGGGACTGCGGAAGTCTCTGTGAGCGGCAGACCTTGCAACTGCGGCTGATTAGAAGCTGAGCTCCAGCTGCCTCGTGGGAGGAGGAGTGTGCTGAGAGTCAGCTGCGTCTCTGGTGAGAGCAGGGAAGCATCAGCCAGCAGAAGACAGACGGGTGGCTAAAGAAAGAAGGCTAAATCCAGAAAGGAAGATCTGAATGTGTGTAGTTCTTGAAAGATAGAACATTCTGTAAATTGTAAAAACCTTCGGGTTTATGAATAAAGTCTGCCCATGTAAACCGCCTTGAGTTACAGTCACTAGAGAAATCTAGTGAGCTTAAGAAAGGCGGTATATAAATACATGCATTATTATTATCTGCGCTGAAGCACAGACAATACTCGTGCCTCTGAAGATGAGATCTTTTTCCCCTCGGCCGGCTGCCGCCACCCCGTCTTCTCAGCCCTTTGACAACCATTCCCATTTCGGTTCCTTTCCACCTTGCCAAAAAACATCTTTTCGTTGGAGCCAAGGAGTCCCCACGGAAGATCAATCACAGCCCTCTCTGGAGCAACCCACCCTCGGCCTCCGCGGAGTGAATGCGCCACGTCAGGGTGATGAACAGCCTGCCGTCAGGATGCCCCCAGTCCAAAACTTCACACACCTCCCATCCCATTGAAGCACTGCCCCCCTCCGCTCCCTTGCCGGCAACACACACACACACACACACACACACACACAGGCACACACACACAGGCACAGACACACACCTTGCAAAACAAGCGGAGAGGGAAAATGTTCTTTTTAACATATTTGGCAGACAGGGAGGGCCTGTGGGTGGGAGGGGGAAAGGGAAAGGGCGCGGAACGCTTTAAAAGGTTTGTTTTTGTGAATTTCAAGCCGGGGAAAGGAGGCCAGTTTGGCAGCTCCTGCAGCCAGGGGCGTAACAAGCCTGGGGGGACGTGGGGGATATCCAGGTCCTCTCCTTCTTACAGTCGCTCTCCAGCAGTCATCTCTGCCCTCCCGCACTGCTTGTTCCTCCTGCCCTCCGTTAGAAGGTTCTTCTGGCGAGGCGGGCGGAAATGGGCGATAAATGCAAAACAACTTATCGCGAGCAGGCAAATGGGAACGGGTTGAGAGGAGAGGAGTGGTGTGATCCGGGGGCCTGGAAAACAGGCTCTGTGAGGAAGGAGGAAAGGAACAGCAGTGTTTGGGGCTCTTCAGCCTAGAAAAAAGGCGCCTGAGGGGGGACATGATTGAGACAAATTATGCACGGAAGGGATAGAGTCGATAAAGGGATGTTCTTTTCCCTCTCTCAAAACACCAGAACCAGGGGGCATCCGCTAAAACTGAGGGTTGGGAGAGTTAAAACAGATACAAGGAAGTACTTTTTTACCTAGCGGGTAGTTAATCTGTGGAACTCTTTGCCACAGGAGGTGGTGATGGCATCTGGTCTTGATCCCTTTAAGAGGGGATTGGACAGATTTCTGGAAGAAAAGTCCATTGTGGGCTATAGGCAATGATGGGTTGTAGCCTCCTTACACTAGTAGTTGGCTACTTCAGAGTACTGGGTGCAAGGGAGTGGCAACAGGATGCAGGCATCTGGTTGTCTCATGCCTCCCTGGGGCACCTGGTGGGCCGCTGTGAGATACAGGAGGCTGGACTAGATGGGCCTTTGGCCTGATCCAGCAGGGCTCTTCTTATGTTCTAATGTAACTGGGTAGGGTTAGGCTGGAGAAGAGAAGACTCCAGAGCCCTCCGGCGCAAGAGCCCTCAACCCAGAGCCCTCCAGCGCGAGCGGTGCCAGCGTACCGCTCACACTGGCGTCATGGAAGTGCCCTGAGGCAGGTGCAGTGCAGGCAGGGAGCTCGCACCTCCTGCGGTGTGGCACTGCCAGCCCCTGGCCGCCCAGAGGCAGCGATGGGCTGTTGGCAAGAGGTATGGGTACTCCTTGCCTGAGTTGTGGGGGTTCTGGGTGGGGTGGGAGGGAGTTCCTGAGTGGGGGAAAGGGGGCGGCCTCGCAAGAGGGTGGGAGCTGGTGGTGGTGGCTTCCACTGCCAGATCTTATCCTCAGTGGTAGCTCCTGCAGCCCAACATGGGTCTGTTTGATTCACCGCCAGCAAAACTGCTGGTGGCGACCCCCGTTGCAGGTGGCGGGCTTTTTCCCGGGGAAAGGGGACGAATGTTCCCGTCTCCTGGGGAAGGTCCACCAGATGCCTCGCTGCTGCTAGATGAGGTGGTAGCCCAGCGGCGTCATTCACCCGGTACGCTGGGCGGGACTTACCTTTGAGCGGCAGTCCGCCCGTTGCATCACGCCACGTTCCACCGCTTTCCACCGGTGGAACGTGGCATGACGCAACGGGTGGACTGCCGCTCAAAGGTAAGTCCCGCCCAACATACCGGGTGAATGACGCCGCTGCAGTAGCCTTTTGGCTACCCTTGCACCCAAAGCGGCCAGGCAGCTCTGGATTGGGCTGTGAGAGGGGATATGATAGCAGCACCCTCCAGATACCGGAAGGGCTGTCACACGAAAGAGGGCAAAGACGACTTGCTCTTTGCTGCCCCTCTCTCACAATACCAGAACCAGGGGGCATCCACTCAAATTGAGTGTTGGGAGAGTTAAAACAGATAAAAGGAAATACCTTTTTACCCAGCGGGTAATTAAGCTATGGAACTCCTTGCCACAGGAGGTGGTGATGGCATCTGGCCTAGATGCCTTTAAAAGGGGACTGGACAGATTTCTGGAGGAAAATGTCCATCGTGGGCTATAGGCCATGATGGGTTGGGCAACCTCCTTAAATTAATAGTAGGCTACTTCAGAATGCCAGGTGCAAGGGAGTGGCAGCAGGATGCAAGCATCTTGTTGTCTACTGAACTCCCTGAGGCACCTGGTGGGCCACTGCGAGATCCAGGAAGCTGGACTAGATGGGCCTTCGGCCTGATCCAGTGGGGCTCTTTTTATATTCTTACGTTCTTAAGGCAAGACGAGATTGAGTGGACTCAAGTAACAGGAGAACAGACTTTAGATGAACATTAGGAGAACATTTGAAGCATAAGAACAGTTTGAGAATGGAACCAGTTCCCAGGGGTGACCTTTCCTTCTTGGAGCGCTCCAAGCAGAGGCTGGGCGGGCGTCTGCAGAACTGTTGCTCTTAATTTTCTGCATCAAGCAGAGGGCTGGATTAGGGGGCCTATAAGGACCCTCCTCTGACCCTAGGATCCTATAAGAATTTTTTTTAAATTCTGGCATCGATTCAGTTCTATACATACATGCAACAAAAGGGAACAAAAGTGCCACACGAACGCACCAGGTAATGTTGCATCCATTTAAGTCAAACTGCAGTAATTCATTTACAGCATTCCGGAGCAACTTCAAAAAAAAATTGTATTCCCCCCCCCCCAAAAAAGGCGAACTATAGTTTCCTTAACATCCCCCGAGGAAACAGATTGTGCTGGTTTTGCCATTTGGAACCGGACACTATGGCACATATTCTGTGTCACTGTCCCAGCCTTCAAGCACTGCGTGCACATTACCCTGAACCCTTAGTGTCTTCACTCATTGGTTCACCGACTGACTCCCTGTCTCTCCTTTTGGGTGATGGTCATGTGCCCCTTACCAATGCGATGGCGGAATTTTTATTAATGGTCCTTAAGTCAAAACATCCCTGATGTACTATTTTAATTTCTTTATTTTCCTTTATCCCTTCCCCTTTTTATTTGTCTTATTCCTTATACTTTTTCCGATTGATATTGTAAATCCCTTTTGCTTCTTTTTTTGATGCCAATAAAGGTTTATGAAAATGAAAATGAAAAACTATTGTTTAAAAATCTGAATTGTAAGGAGGCCAGGGCACCTAGTGGACGGAGAACCACAGCAGGTCAGGCTCAGGCTCATCAGAGGGTGCACATGATCAGGTGAATCGCTACATCCTCATGGATCCTGTCACACTGCCTGACCAGGGGGTTGAGCTCCAGAGGTCCAGCAATTGGCACCTAGCTGGTTACAGCCCCCTTAGCTACTGTTTTAAGAAAGCTACAGAAGGGCATGGTGTTTTGAAATGGGGAGAAGTCAGGAGGTGGTCCATTAAGAGCCCCCTACTTTTTCTCCCATGGTTCAAATTTTAAGAACATAACAGCATAAGAAGAGCCCCACTGGATCAGGCCAAAGGCCCATCTAGTCCAGCTTCCTGCATCTCGCAACGGCCCACCAGAGGCCTCAGGGAACACACAAGACAACTAGATATGTGCATCTCGTTGCCACTCCCCTGCATCTGGCACTCTGGGGTGGCCTAACTCCAAATTAAGGAGGTTGCACCACCCATCATGGCCTGTAGCCTGCCATGGACTTTTCCTCCAGAAATCTGTCCAGCCCCCTTTTAATCTAGGCCAGATGCCATCGCCACCTCCTGTGGCAAGGAGTTCCACAACTTAATTAACCGCTGGGTAAAAAAGTATTTCCTTTTATCTGTTCTCGCTCTCCCAACCCTCAATTTGAGTGGACGTCCCCTGGTTCTGGGATTGTGAGAGAGGGAAAAGAAAATTTGGGGAAATTTTGCCCCAATACTGAGGCCAGATGGAAGCCTGGACTCTCCCCTGCTTACCAAAGGGCAAGATTAGAATGGAGGAAGCCCCGAGGAGGAAATTACAGAGGTGACCTTTCATTTGAGAGAACAGAACGTCGCTCCTTACCATAGTCTTTCTTGCAGTATTTTTTCATGTTAATTTTGTAGTTGCCTTTGGTTGGCTTGCAGTAGGAGTCACAGTCTGCAGGGGACAGAACAAATAAAAGCAGATCAGAGTGGCGGCAGGTGTGCCATTGTAACCTGGGAAGATGAGAAGTGCCTGTATCTGTCTGGGCCCAATGAAACTTCCTTCTGCTGGGCGGGAAGTGCATTACATGGTTCCTGGGCTAGCTCAGGCGATGGGAGGGTTACTTGGAAGGGGAAATCAACGGGCAAAAGTGATCCTTCCCCCACACTCCCCGTTATCTCAGCACCCATAAGGTTCGGGCTATGCATTGCCAAAACCACCTTCATGCTGGGCATCTCTCAAGGCAGCTGAGCATGCGCAGAGTATAAACGAACAAGAGCGGAAACGGAAGTGATGCCAGCGTGATCTTTTTTTCTCATCCCAGCATGAACAAGGTCACAGCTTCCAATAATTTTATTCGGGGCTGCCCCAGCCGTGCCGCAGAATGAAGCACGCTGTCTCAGGCGGCAAATCTATGGGAGTGGTAATTTGGTATCACCACCCAGCTTGCTCAGTGTGAGGTCGGCCAGTGGCACCGTTCTCGTGGCACCGCTCTGGGAAGCAGCTTCGTGCAACGCCACGCAGTGCCTTGGTCCGCCATGGGTTGGAGAAACCCCGTGCCGCCGGAAGCTTGCAGCCATGCAGGATTCCTCCCAGCATCATGAAGCCTGCTGCAAATGGTGCCTTGGCAGGAGGTGTGGACTGATGGTTGAGCTGCTGGCACTGCCTGAAGCTAAGCAGGAAAATCTGCGGTTTGCTTCTGGATGGGAGACGGATGCCAGGCTGGGACAAACTGCAGTGCCTGTGGTGGCAGGATGGAGTCGCTGTGGAGCTGATGACGCACCGCAAGTGAGAGTTGAGGGGGAGCGTGTGAGAAGGCCAGCCGGCCAAAGAAGGGAATACGACCCTGAGGACCTGTCCAGGCTTGAGTTGGGATTGCCTGCTGAGGCTTGATGGCGTGCGCTCAGAGGAGAGAACCACACTGTGAAGGCTACACCTGGGACTGAGGATTCCCAGAATATCGCAAGAATCACAAGAATCCTGCATATTTGTAAAAAACCCATTGAAAAAATGGTGGTTTAGACTAGCCTGCTCATGTAAGCCGCCTTGGGCATTTGCTTCGGCATGGGAAAGGCGGGGTATAAATTCTTCAATTCAATTCAATTCAATTCAATCAATCAATCAATCAATGTCCTCTGATACTTGGAAGGGACTGGCACTGCTTGCAGTGGTACGAAGAAGCTCTCTGGATTCAAAATGGAAAGGGGGGAAGGACGTGGAAAAGGAAATGGGGTGGAGAGGAGAGTGGTGGGCTAGAGTGCCCTGTAATACTCTGGCCCACTACTCTCTCTCACATTTCTTCTTGTGTTCTCTTCTTGCATTCTGAAACCTGGGCTCATGTCTCCAGGTAACAGGAAGAGAAGCAGTGGGGCCCACAAATGTGTTGCAGTTTCACATCTCACAGTCCAGAACTGGCTGAAACTGGCA